>JAQIWH010005897.1:0-13780 GCA_034695005.1 Cryptops parisi | reverse complement strand
TCATGCTACTGATGTCATGTTCTTTAGCCAATCACAGGCGAGAAACACACAACTTGTCGAATTATAGAATTAGAGATTTTGTTTACAACTTTTTTGGTTCACACCACTTTTCGCACAATGTTCATACACCATTTCCTATTTGTTATCTTCCCCCTATTTTCTTACTTTAGCCTTCGTGGCCTTTTTTATATTCCCTTTTTTGTGATTTTTTTTATGACACGTGCTTGCACTTACTTTGTTGTAGTACTATCTCTTGTTTTCCAGTCACCTGATTAGGTCACTCTTTCACATTGAAAACTTGGGTTTTTACCAAGAATGAAGATAACACCTGACAAAAACATTTTATTTTCTAAGAATGGCTCGCTTATTCTGCGAGTATTTTGTTTTTCCTTCATAAATTCTGCTACCTTCTTATTTTAATATTCATACCCATTCTTCTTTTTCTTGTTTTTCTTCCTCATGATATAAAAAAAAAAAACGACTATAAGTCTCTTTTGCAAGATGAGATGAGCAATTTTTCAGCCTAAATGACGTCATACAGACATAGTAAAAAAATTGGGTGACGACACCGATGCGTAACCATATGTTAAAAGCATGTAGTGAGGTGAAAAAGCAAGTGAGCTATGGTTCACTCACAGTAGCAGCAAACTGAGAAAAACTCTTGATAATAACATACATTTTATACTGATATACAGTGTATATTTATACACTTACTAATGATAACATATACTAAACATGAATCCAAAAAATAACCCTGATGTAACACTTAATTTTATTGGGATAGATGCGATGGAATTTTATTGCGATTTCTCACTTTTGTGCTATGTTAGTTAAATAAAGAGGTTACAAACTGCTAAAAAGATTGTTATCAGGAAGTTCTTATTAAGAATCTATGAAACTAAAAATTGTGCTAATGGTATAACTAATAATATATGATCAGAAAATTCATTGGAATATGAGTGCTAAACATTTTATTGTTTGTATTAAATAACAATTTTTTTTCTTATATGATTTACCTTTTTATATATCACGTTCGTATTTCGTGTAAATGATAAGCTTGTCGGGTTACAAAACTCACGTGAGAAGATACCACTAAACACGAGTAAATGCAATAGTAAGTTGAAAAGTAGTCAAATCAACAAGTGAATTGTTGATTTGACTTCATTTGAGTCGATGTGATTAGATTTCATTACTATAATTGTGTAATCAGGCCTTTTCATTTTCACAATTATAGTAATGTAATCAAGTAAACTCTTGATTTCAACGTCGTACTGTTAATTTTATTGGGTTAAATGCTTAATCGCGATTTCTCACTTAGTGAGTGAAATGTTTTGTAAGCAAATTAACAGTCTGATATATTTATACAATCTTCGGTAAACATTGGTATCAATTTATACAATCTTCAACGCACAGCGCAGTGTATCCACCAATGGTACTTAATGATTGAACACAAAAAGTTATTTTTGTTTGTTTGTTTGTATTTCATTGAACAAATTTTACACTCCGACGAGTTAAATGTTAAGACGAGTTATCCTACATCTTTTAGCTTGTTTAAACGATAATCTTATCTTTCGTTAGTTAACAGTATACTATTTGTTCAGGCAGATAACTGTATACCACTATACCTGTACGATAAAATCAGAAATACACACAGTATTGAGTGAAACAATATTTTAACAGTGGTCATGGAAATTCTATTAAAATAATTGTTTAACCGTGATATTTTATGTCCATTTTTTTTCTACAAATACAATAAATATTTTAATTCTAATACAAACCAACCACAACTGCAAATCGCAGAACTAAGTTAAAGCTAAATAACCTGAAATACGAATCCGCAATTTTCATAACCGAAAATCTTAAGTAGGATACATGTGTAATAAGTAAAATTGAAATAGGAACCGAAGTTTTATTTAGCTTGGTTGTTATTTCATTATAAATTTTATTCTCTCGTAATTTTTTTTTAAGAGCAATAAGTTCAAGTTATTTTCTTTGATAAGCATAGGCTGCTACAAGTATAGACTGATTTTGCTATGTGTATTTATAATTTGTTTTTCCATATTATCTAGATCTAGAACATGTAAACAAAAATTATATTCAATGAAAAATATTATTGTTAATTTGACACAACTTTTCAACTTTAGAAGAGAGGAAATCCTCGATTTATGCGAGGGTCACGTTTTGTACCAAACCTGCATAAATCTAAATTTTGCAAAATCCCATTATAACTTGCATAAATTGAGTGTTTCCTATATAAATTTTTCATAGCTGTAACAATTATACCAATTTAAAACACACTTTTAAGTGTTAGGCTCAAAGACCCAATTCGCTCATTGAGCAAAAACGCTCACAATGCATTGTGATAAATCTCACAACACGTTAAGAGCGTTTTTTGATAAAGGCCACAACGCAAATTTGTGGCCTAATTGCAAATGCCACAATACGTTGTGGTCGTTTTTGTTGCTCATTGAGCGAATTCGGACTTTTAGCCTAAGTTAGGCTCAAACACCGAATTTTTAACACACACACACACACCTTATTTTGGTACAATAAACTGTAAAAAAAATTTTATTAACAGTTAATTTAGCCTATGAAAATATGTATGAAATCAAAAATAAATTTTCACCAAAAAAACTGGGTTTTTGTGCATTATAATATAGTAGCTGCATTGCTTTAAGAAGGTTACTGTACATTGGAATGGAGTCTAGAAATGATGTCAGAACCTAATAACTTATAGGAGGAGAATGCCAAACCACTGGGCTGAAAGCAGTGATTTTTCACTGAATATGAGCCCGAATAATCAATACTGCTGTTGTGATTTGTTGGTTTAGCTTTTGCTCTACTGTTTCGAAACAATCGATTCGAAAAGGTGGAATATTAAAATGATTTAGGATGAGGCGAAACAAATTGCGTATATAGTAAAATAATTTTTTTTTAATGAAATTGAATGAATAAGGAAATTGGTTTCGCTGTTCTAAGTTTACCAAGGGGAAAAAAAACTCAGTTGGGAAAAGTTGGTATACCATAGACAGAGCCAGCTGCGGTTATTCACTATATTTACTGTTATCAGTCAGCCACTCTAATAGTAGTGGGTGGAGCAGCATGAGGAGTAAACACTTTTTCCAGCAATAGCCAGCACACTACTGGTTGTTAGTTCTTTTCCATAGAACACGACTGTCGCAAAGTGATCCTCCGGCGAAAGGAATCAATCGCAGGATAAGATGTCTGTAATTCTGATCTTTTGCGCCGATTTGTGCTTGTAGCCGTAGGATTTGCCGGGACCATCTCGACCAAGTTGTCGAGATGTTCTTTAGTTTTCACTTCATCACCACACGAATGAAAAGTCAGCTGTAAAAGTTATTTGCGTAGTATTAGCAATCTGCGCTGTTTGGCATCATGATGAAACGGGTATGTACTATAACACATTCGAGTTATCATACGATTGCATTATATATATTTTAAAGTAATGGTAATTTAACGTTGAAAAAAATTATAGTTTATGATACAGAAATGATGGTTAATAATGTATATTCGTATCAACGTGTGTGAAAAATAATTTTTGAAAATCATATCTGATAATTTATTTTTGGGATCGAGGTTGAATCCAGACGAAGTATAAAACTTATTTATGGTTTTAAATTATTTAACCCGTGGTGGTGTTTTTTTTTTTTAATATGAAGCTGAATTTTGAAGCTTGTATAGTGCACTTTGTATAGTGTAATTTGTACAGTGTAATACAAAGTTGCTGAATAATGCGATTTGTTCATTTGACCTGAATTTTTATAGACTGTCGGGTTCACACTCTAAAGTAGAATATGGGTTGTTGAATGACTTGGCATGTCAATGAAAAGGAAAAGTAGTGACATTAGCCTTAATCTTGCAGTGGAAAGTTTTAGTGTCCTTCTTTATGATCAGCTGTTTATATCCTAATTCTAGGTTGTTTTTTTATATATTAATTTGGTTTAGTAAATATAACATTGAAAACAAGTTCATTTAACTTGCATGTCCATATTTTTGTTACTCTGTTAAAATTGGTAAAGGTGTGAACTTAATAACGTTTGTATCGTCACATTCAATTACCAGTATATTTTAAATAATTATGGTTCAGTTTTAATATCCTAATGATAGATTTTACAACTTTAAATTTTAAACAACCTTGAAGTTTTGGGGGAAAAAACATTTGAGGGAAAACGATAAGTGTTTGCCATTGGAGATGACACACATTTCATCTGCTTCCTGGAATGCCGGTTTTAAGTTCTTTTTCGATAATTGGCATTGATTAATATTTATAAAGTAAGACAAAAAATTAATCGATAAGCAATTCATAATCAATAGGAATGCTGAATGCATTTTTAATTGTCTATCTGGTTAAGTGCTTGCATAATTTCCAGTCAAGAGTAGTCTGGTGATTTGTTATGCAATGTATGCGGCTGGTTGATTGCTGTCGAAAGAATAGCTAGTTTTGTTTGTCATCCACAATTTATATTGGAAAGGGGGAGGGGTTTTATTGCTTTTTCTTGGGACAAATTTTTATCTTTATAGTAATGCATGTTTATAGTTTGGTCTAAAGGTGGACACAAGCGATTTCGAACCCTATTGAGAACCACATAAGCAATTTTGAACAATGTCAAAGGGTCATAGGTTTTTTGGTTTTGAGATAAGTAGATATTTATGTTATTAGTGGACAGTTATGTTTTTCTCAGCTTTTAAAATAGTGTTTTTAGTGTTTTTTACACAAACATTATCTATCTCGTCAATATTTTCACTTAACTTGGGTTGTGGCTTCTAAATTAAAACACTGAATTTTGTGGAACTAGAAAAACTAAACACAATTTATATACGTGCATATATTTGTTTATATTTCCATAATATTGAAATGTATTTTAAATATAAACTTAAACAGTTGTAATAATGAAACGTTGTCTTATTTTATTATTTTTTAATTATATATTGTTAAAATTGGATATAAAGAAATGTTAAACTTAATGGGTCGAATTTGTGGTCTCCCATGCCAGGCCTGTTTGACATTCTGCTCTATACCGGTAGTATATATTAAGTTGATAGGTTTGAGTAAAATAAACTTAACCTAGTTAATCTGCATAGTGATGTTCTGTGTTCTTAAATGTTACAGCGAAATCGTGGGATGTAGGGTAATTATAATTTTAAATTGGGAGTCTCTTCATTCTTTTGATGTGCGGCATACCAACCTATGGTAATGTTAGAAAGTGTTTTTATTCCCCCTCACGAGATTGGTGAAAATTTCCAAAATTGGTATATGGACTGAGTTTTTTTTCATCATTGTTCCGGTTGCTTTGAAAGTTTTGCATAAATATTATGTTTTCAAGAAAATCTCTTTTGAGCATGCTTGAATTCTTTGGCATATTGGCAAGTCGTTCGTTCATGCTTTCTCAAAAGGTATCGATTCGATTTTCACTGCTCCCATGTTAGGAAAATTACGTCTTGCGTTCCATTTCACTCTTCCACCTTTTATATTCGCCGATATTGACTAACGATTTCAGTCTGGGAACCATTTGTGTTATTTCGATGAATTAGTTTCTATTTTATTTTTGTTGCAGTGAATGCTTTATTGTTGCGTGTTGGCAAGTGTCGCTTGATCGTTATAATAAGAAAATAAGTTTAAGAGATTACAATCATTTTTACATGGAACGATGTGTCGATCTCTCGAGGTCTTGAAAAAAGTGCAGTTTGCAGATGGAAAACCAGGAACTTGAAAAATCCAAGAATAATAATAAAAGAAAAAACAAATAAGAAGGGGGCTTCCCATGTTCGTTTTGGATCCTATTGCCAGAAGAACTGTCGCAAGGCATTTCGGCTATATTTAGCCACAATTTTGCACCAACACTGCTGATGGTTGATCTCGAAATTTCTGTATTAGACTATATGTAAAACCTGTTTATTCAAATATCTCTTTGGTGTTTATTTTGCAATGAAATAGTGATACAGACAATTCATATAGTGTAGGTACTTAGTCAATATTCAGAATGTTGTTACTCGTTAGTATAGTTTACGGTATGGTATTGTATTATTTGGAGATCAGCCTACCTCAGTGTAGTGTGGTTTACCATTGTCTTGGATGAAAATGCGTCATAATACTGAAATTATACTATTATTAACTGTGTTCAAAATCTATATCACATGTTTGCATGAAAGTTCTAGAATGTAAAGGAATTCTAGGTGATGCTTTTATTGATTTTATTGATTAGTTGTTCTGTTTGGTAGCTGAATTCACACTAAACAAACAAACGTAGGCTAATCTGATGAGGTCACTTCATTAAAGTGACTAACTTTGCTAATTCATTATAATATTCCAGTTTATTTAATTTTTTTTGTCCAATTTTCTTTGAATAAATATATCAAAGGTCAAATTTCATATCAAATTGCAATTCCAGTAACATTATCCATATTTGTTACAAATTACAGTAGTAGTTCCTTTCTGTTAAGCAGAATGGAAATTTGTAATTTTGTTTTGTAAAAACCAATAAATTCGTTACATAATTTTAACTACTGTACTGTTGAGCTGAAATTTCAACTAGAGTACTATGTAAACAGTTTCACATTGCCAAAGCCTACTATTCCTACTAATTTTTAGAAGAAAGTGGATCAAATAGCAGACTGTTGTATCAGGATGATGTTTGCTGATATACTTAACTAAAAAAAGTGTAAACTTGTGAAAGTGTCTGTGCGCCTATGTCTGTATTTACAACTCAACATTGGGACAATATTCAATACTCAGAACTCTTGCTCGAAAGTGAAAACGTCAATAATTCCACACCTTAAATAATTTTATATTACACAATGTCATAAAATTGTTTTTCGAACGTTTTCAAATGAAACACATCCACTTTACATTTTATTACAACTCTGCATTTGTTTGATCAACAAGTGAATCACTTTTTTTGAAACTGCTGTAAAACTATTTTGATTGCTTAATAAATAGTGCTAATGATTGTATAAAATTCATTTGCTGTTGAAATTGTACATCATCTACAATTTCTACAGAAATTTAGAGACCTGTCGTACCATCTCAAAAATATCTTACTTTCCAACTTTCACATGAACAGTGTTTTATACACAAGTCACTCGTCATTTCATTGAGTTCGAAGTTCACTTGAGTTTGAAGTAACGCATGTAACAAGAAATGCCACTTCAATCTAAATGCCTAATAACATTTATAATTTTAGATTAATACATAGAAACATTAGATTAATAATAGAAACAAATATAAATTAATGTAATGCACATTATAGAAAAATGAAATTTCTATCTTAAATTTTTCATATTTCTGTTGTCTATGAGCATTATTTTCGTATAATATCTTAATTTCATTGGTATCCAATTGGTGGTAGGATTACTCATTGAAGAAATTCATTAAAAATTGGAACCAAGTATACTGAATATCAATAAATAAAGCAATCCTATTGAAGAAGCCATCTAAAAAACTAATATATTTGCCATTTGCCATATGCTATCTTAATGATGCCAGTCACAAACAACAAGTTTAGCATTTCATACAGTAGGCTTATTTTTCAACAACTTGAGCACGATAATGATAATATTACACTACAAACCCATTGAGGTAGTTATATTACAGTTGCAAAATTTTTTACATCTGTTGTATCGAATAGAGTACTGTACTGAAACAATGTAAAAACTAGAAAACAAATTTCTAGGTTGATTTCATGGTTAACACTAGTGACACATTAATAAATACAAAGATGTTGAAAAATATTGCTTAATACTGGAGTTTTTATGTTTTATAGCAGCAGTTGAACCTTTACTGAACATTTGAACATCTGTATGTGACATATTTAACTAGGCAATTTCAATCTTTATGGTGAAACCAGTATGGTTGAACAGGTTTATTATTGCATAAACTTAGAGGGTTTCCAGTTTATGCGAAAATCTTAAATGGAAAATATCATACAGGTACAGTGTATTGAAATACTGCACCCATCAAGTGGTAAAACTGCAATAGACAATTCGTTCATACCTCTGTGCACGTTGCACAAAATCGCATATAACGAGCATTTAAGAGAGTGTCATTAGGAAAATCGTATTCGTATTCTACGCATACGTATTATTCCAGTATAAGAAACTGGAATAAGTCAATGCTTTTCTGTAATTTCTTCATAATAAGACATACTGTACATTATTATGAAACCAGTAAAAAAAGTAGATATTTTTTCTCAGTGCTCATCTAATGTATTTACTCCTATTTTTTTCCAAGTAATAATTAGACTTCTTCTAATCTATGTTGAAGCAAGGCTTGATAACATTCCAGTAATCAAAGTGTTTGTCTTTGCAATCTCCCTCATTTTTTATGGCATTTTAAATATCTCAAGTGGTTTGTATTCAAATGCACGAACTATATGAAACAAATTAGGCATGAATGGTGCGAGTAATGATGATTGCAGTCTGGCCTTGTTTGCCAATTTCTGTGTGTGTGTGTGTGTGTGTGTGTTTTTATATATATGTATTTGTTTATCTGATGGATTTGTTTTTGGACCTCTAAAAAATTGTTGCTTTTAACAAGTGTCCTTGTAAACATGTTTTCTTCCTTGTTGCTAAGCATCTGACATGGTTGACCTTTTTGGGCTTTTTTATCATTGGTTTTTATGAGTTTTGAATTGGTACATCATGATGCTGTTGGTCAAACACATTTCCAATTTTGGTGTTTTGGAAATCTTATTAAACTTTGTTGCAAGCCAACCACGAAGAAACTGAGTCAATCACTGAAATGCTTTTACCAGTGGATAATGTTTACCCTTCTAATGTAGTGAAACCGAACCGACTGTACAGGTTGTCTTTACAACCTGTAGTTACTGGTGAAATAAGGCGAATTTCAAATAAATATTTTAAGGCAATCACTATATGCATATACTGTAGTTATATATATAATAAAATTTATGCTCCAACTTTCCATAATTATTTAATTAACAATTTTATTTCCAAAATAACCACTGAAATGCTTGTGAATATTTTTCGCAATAAATTACAGCTGATCTGTTTGAGGTTTGTTGAGACATCACCTGGAACACATGTAGAATGTAATAATTAAAGCATTGAACTATGTATGCATCCTATGATCATTTTTCAATGATATTTTTTTGTATCATGTACAGGTACACAAATGTCCATATAATATTGTCATAAAAATTGTTTATCAGAAATTTTCCTCATTTCAATAAATGTGACTTTAGAGACATCCTGTGTAATGAAACTAGTTGAGTACCTGTACTGAGACGTAGACTAAGCTGTGATTAAATATGATTATATGTGTTCCCTGAGACGTAGTAAAAATGACCAACTTATAATTACCATCACATTATTTTATTAATATATGAAATTTTCGTCGCATTGTACAAACAAACTCGTGGTGAAATAAGATTATGTTGCAAATATCAAACAACTAGAGTTCATGAAATTATTATTACCGAAATCAGGTCTTGCGTTATCAGCTATTTATGTGTGATTTTTATAGTACATGTTGACACTGAACAAACAAGTTTCTTTAAATTAAATTGATTATGTGTAATCAGGATAAAGATCCTGATAACATACTTGTGTGGGTGTAATATTTGGAATATGAAAATTTGCGCATCAACTGTTACAAGATTGTGAACCAAGGTTAACAAATATTATACATGGTATCCGCAAGCCTATGACCAAGTCCTTAGTCCACGAGTTGATAGACAAAGTCCTTAGACAATTTAACAAATTCAATTATTAAAATTGTCTAAAGACTATTGTGATCCCTGTATATTATGGTGTAGTAATGTACCTGGTACAATGTGTCAGCTTGCAAGTCTCGGCTAATAAAGACATCAACTTGATTTCACCATCTGAAAATGTAAAGTTTAAGTAATTTTCAATCACCATATATATGAAGGGCCTAGTGTTAAAGGGTGTTAAGTAAAAAAATTTCAATTTTGAGGAAAATGCTTTTAAAGATCTGAACTTGCCTTGCTGTCTATGGGCTATTATTTCACACTTCTTGTACTAATATCTTTGCACATGTTGTTGTATCGCTCAAAATTATGCATTAGGAAGATAAAATTGCCCCTAACACATTCGAAAGCATAGGTAATTTTTCACAAAAATGCTACTTTTTTTGCATCAGGCCTTTCATATTTGTAAATATAATGTTAACCTTTGTTTTGGAACTGTTAGTATTGTTTACATTTTGATTAGTTGAATTTTTTTTTTTATTCTGGATATTTAGTTGTTAATGACAAATTATTTTCTTTTGTTGATAGACATCTTTGGAAAGGATGAGTATTCGGGAAGAAGATGAAAAGAAGCAGCCGCTTACACAGCCGATATTGGACGAACAGGAGGAAATGCAGGCAGAAGATGAAGGAATGGATATGTACTGGGATGATGCACAAATTCCACCCCCACCTGATGGAGGTAATATTAGATTTAAAAAAATCAAACCAAGTCATTAACTTTATAAGACAAACTTTGAGTCATGGCCGGGACTCTTTGAGATCTCTTGTATTTCAAGAGATTTGCGTGAAATGATTATTTACATCAAACATGGGTACTGCTTTGCTTTTGCCAAACGTTCATGTTGTTTAATTTTTCAGGATGGGGATGGGTTGTTGTATTTGCATCGTTCATGTGCAATGCCATCGTGGACGGGATTACGTACTCCTTCGGCATTCTCCTCCTGGAATTAGCCCGATACTATCAGGAGAAAAAAGGCTCAGTTGCATGGGTCGGATCCCTCCTGGCAGGGTGTTACCTGTGTGCAGGTATGTACAAACTTTAATAGTTTATGGTATTCTCCTGACTTCAAACAGTAGTGTTCATTATTCCACTTGAGAAACATTAAAAGAAATTTTATACTGTACATTTGAAAGAGGATGGTGTATTATAGTTGGTCTGTCTAAGATAAATTTGCAAAATACTGTTGCATGGTGATTGCATTATGCATCTGTATTGATGATACCACTACATCACAAGTGCATAAGTGCATTTTATTTCTAATGTTTCTCAAATGGACCTTTGTGGCTTATATTTGGGCTCATATGGTAATAAAATAATCAAAAGTATAGCCTTTGGTAAATTGTGATAATTTTAAATGCAAGTTACTCATATTTTTATTTATTTTTTCTTATTTAGGACCGCTAGTAAGTGCCTTAACTAACCGTTATGGGTGCAGACCGGTTACCATAGCAGGCAGCATTTTTGGATGCGTAGCGTTTCTTCTTAGCACTTTCTCCCCTAGTTTAGTTATCCTTAAGGTTACGTATGGAATTATGGGCGGTAAGGAATACTACCAACTCATTATAGTTTCATAAAGTGTAATGGAATGTTGTGAATGTTATTAAGTCATCTTTTTTTGTTTGTTTCTAGGGTTTGGTTTTGGTTTAATTTATCTTCCAGCCATTGTTAGCGTAGGTTATTACTTTGAGAAAAAAAGGGCTTTAGCAACAGGGATAGCTGTCTGTGGTTCTGGAGTGGGAACTTTTGTTTTTGCACCTCTAACTCAGCAATTATTAGAAATCTACGACTGGAAAGGCACTATAACGATAATGGCAGGCCTCATCCTGAATTGCATGGTAAAGTATTGGTCAATCTTTATTTTTATCTGTCGATGATTTTTTTTTGATTGGTACTATTAATGATTGGAAACGTGTTTGTTGTTTTGCAGGTGTTTGGAGCGTTGATGAGGCCACTGGAAATGAAACCTCAGAAGGAAGACCCCAACAACAAACCACTGTTGCAACGGATCGCAGAAGAGAAAAAGCTACAGATGGAGCGAGGTTCCATATGCGGCAGTCATTACTTTATGGTACAACTTCCAGACGGGTCGATGGAACGTCGATCAAAGTACCCTCTGAACACGGAGCCAGGCGTACATTCCAGTTTTAATTTAGACCAGTTCGGCAAACAACCAGATACTCCAGTATCTGCAATGCCATTGCCAACGATTGCAGAAAATGGACATAAAGCTGATGCTGATGGATCTGGTTCGGGCTCTAACTCAGGTTCGGGTTCTGCGAGTGGTTCTGTTGTGAAAATGACCATAGGTTCAGGATCGGTTGTGGACTGCGGCAGGCCAAGCCTCACGCCACGTCCAAGTTTGGCAGCTCCCATGCGTTTGGTTGGGAGCAGCAGGGTTCCTAACGGCATACCTAAGAATTACAGTGTTCCTATTTTGGAAGGAATGGCTCGACGCAATGGCATGTTGAGACAGGACTCTTTTGTGAAATTGAGTCAGAGCAACGTAACTGTCAACGGTGACCTAAGGAAACAAAGCCTGCGCCTCAAAGTATCATCTGGAAGCTTGGCACCTGGAAGTGGACGTAACAACAATTATTCTGTCGAAGAAGTGTGGGTAAAGGTCGGAGACGGAGGGATGGGTAGCACGCTAACAGTCACAGACAAACAACAAAAAGCTGAACGAAATAACTACTCTCGCCCCATGTACCGCAAAGATATTTTCTACAGTGGTAGCATCCGAAATCTACCCGAATACACGAATTCTCAGAGGGATATTAACATGTATCGCAGCAGCATTCTGTCCATTCCAAGAACCAGTGTGGTAGTAATGCAAACTCTTGAGCCGGACGGTGCCCCCTCGCAAGTCGTTGTTGCACGATTGGAGGAATCTACTGCTTGCTCCTGCTTGCCCGGGCCTATGAGACACACGATAGCGGCGATGCTGGATTTATCGCTCATCACAAATCCGGTTTTTCTCTTGATTGGAATTTCCAACGTTTTTGGCATGTTGGGCTTTTATGTTCCCTTTGTGTACATTGCTGATTTTGCTCAGATCAAAGTAATTAATTACTCATGTTGTTGACAAATATAATTATTGCTAAGAAGAAAAAAAAATGTATCATTCATACTTTTTTGTTTTCTTTCTAGGACGTTCCAGCTGATCAGGCATCATTTCTTTTATCTGTGATTGGGATTACAAACACTATTGGTCGTATTTTAGCTGGATGGTTAACGGATCGGCCGAACGTAGATTCTCTGCTTGTGAACAACATATGTCTAACACTAAGCGGGATTTGCGTCTTTGTTACACCATTTTGTCCAGATTATGCAACGCTCATTCTAATAGCCGTTTGTTTTGGACTCTTCATCTGTGAGTATAATATGAAGTTTACTTTTGTTTTTAGTAATTTATACGTGCACTATATCAAGCTTACACTATCTCGATTTCAATAATTTTGACGATGTCATGATGTTGCTCTGTCATAAATTTGTTTGATGATTTGATTTCATAATGCATACTTTGAATATATGTATTATGCAGCATACCTATACAGCATGCAGTATAGATATACAGGCAGTCCCAAGTTACAGATGTCTGACTTACAGATAACCTATAGTTACAAACAAACTCCCTTGGCAATTTTGTTGTCAGATCGAGCAAATTTCTAGAGCACGGAAAGTACTCTAGATCAAAAAGATCTAGAGTACGGAGCATAGTAAATGTTCTATTTTTTTTCTATACAAACTGTTTAAGAAGTGTGTATTATAGGTTTTTGTGCATGTATGCATAGAAATACTATACTATAACACGCTATAGTATAGTACAATTTAGTACATGATATTGTAATACTATAGTGCCGCCTTTCCCAAATGGGGTTCCGCGCCGAGGTGAAATTAAGGGTTCCGTGAAAAAGTCCAATAATTAAATAAATTGTACTCATTAAAAGTTCAAATATTTTAGGCACAATTATATCGGGTGAACGAGACAATGGTTGATCACTTTTACTGCACAGCTTGTGTGATTGGC
>JAQIWH010005896.1:0-13780 GCA_034695005.1 Cryptops parisi | reverse complement strand
GCTATAGCCCCTCTTTTTGGTCGATTTTTGATAAAAAATAAATTTGGCTTAAACTTTGCAGGCTTGTTGCCTGCATCACGAATGACATTTCTGTGCAATCGGATCCTCGAAACTCGCAAAATTACGCGACTTACGACACTTTGAAATTCGGACTGTTCAAAAGTGTCATTTTTTCAAACGTAAAAGTGCCATAACTTTCTCAATTTTGCGAATATCAAACTAAAAATTGCACAGGCGTGTTCAGCGTGCCTCAGAGATGCAGTATGCCAAGTATAAACGATTTCTGAGGACTTTGGATTTTTGATGAAAATTAATAAAAAAGTAAAAGCTATAGCCCCTCTTTTTGGTCGATTTTTGATAAAAAATAAATTTGGCTTAAACTTTGCAGGCTTGTTGCCTGCATCACGAATGACATTTCTGTGCAATCGGATCCTCGAAACTCGCAAAATTACGCGACTTACGACACTTTGAAATTCGGACAGTTCAAAAGTGTCATTTTTTCAAACGTAAAAGTGCCATAACTTTCTGAATTTTGCGAATATCGAACTAAACATTGCACAGGCGTGTTCAGCGTGCCTCAGAGATGCAGTATGCCAAGTATACACGATTTCTGAGGACGTTGGATTTTTGATGAAAATTAATGAAAAAGCAAAGGCAAACTCGCGTAATTTTGCGAATTTCGCGGGTCCGATTGCGCAGAAATGTTACTTGTGGTGCAGGCAACAAACCTACGCTTACCAAGCCGGCGGTACCATGTGCGTGCACAGAAGGCGCGCCTAACTAAACACGCTTCGTTCGATAGAGCTGTATGCGAGCTCCACATGCGAGCTCACCTACATGCTCGACATGTAAGCGAACTCCTAGTAATTTAGTTGATTTTTGATGAAAAAATAACAGAATCCTCTCAGAAGATAGCCAATGCATTGGCATCAAGCTTGGGAATTATTGATAATGTATTAAATATCCTGTACAAATAAAAACAAACAAATAAATAAACAAACATATATTATGCATATAAGAACCCAAGAAGATAGTGGGTGCTGCAGCTCCACAGTGCCTATACATGAGCCGCCACTGTTCGCAATGGAGGTAACGAGCCTGCAAAGCTTGACTTTATGTCAAAAACTTAATAGTTTTTACAACTGATGCAACAGCTCCAGCTAACAGACCATTTGCAATGCTAAGAATTTGGAGACATACGGAAATTTTTTTGTTCTACACTTAGTCAGTGGGTGTACTTGGTACTGAAATAAAAATATCGGCATTAGTCAAATAAATTGTGTTCCATTACAAAATTAAATTCAGCGTTCTTAAAAACAAGCCACGTGTGTTTTGTTTTTTAGTTAAATGAAACATTTGACAAAGGCTGAATGCAACATAACTTTATTCTGAGAGCACAGCAAAAGCCTTTAACACCTATTTCATAGTTATTTTTGTAGCATTAGAGACAGCCTCGTTAAACATGGTCTTGTCAACAGTACTTTTTCCTAACGGTTATTTACTTGCCTTGCGTTTGTTATTTGGCAAACTATTACGTGAATTTTGCCAAGATATACACATTCATAAGACTAATTGATATTATTCTCATATATTATTCTGTCCAAGCTATAAAAAAAAATTTTTAAATGCATAGAAAGGTTATAACTTAACACTTAAATAGCACAAGTCGATTAAATTTGCAAACAAAAAGCTCACTTCTTGAAATGAGGAACAAACTTAACCACAATACCCTCATGTGGTCCAATTGTTATGGCATTGAATTTAACCTTAACTTTGTTACCTACATTATACAAACGTGAATCTTTAGGAACGTTAGGGCTTGTCAGCTCCAAAGTCCCATCGTCAGGAAACTGGAAATCAACATTGGTTGCTTCAGTGGCTCCATACTTGGTAGCTATGGACCCAAACTGCTTCAAATCGACAGTAACTGTCGAGTTGTCGAAATTCACCATCACCAAGAAGCCTGGAGTGCCCTTCTTAATACGACTGAACGTCAGTAGACTATCCGATGCGTTAAAAATTCCCAAGCTCCCAAATTTGATGGCATCCTGCTTACGTAGTTTGACTAGATGTTTGAATACTTTCAAATGGGAGTCGCTCTCGTCAGTTTGATCCTAGACAAATAAATGCTACAAGTATTATAGTTGTATTTTAACACTTGTTGAATGTTAACCAAATCACAATCTCTTACATTAATACTCGACTGTGAACTGCCATCTGCAGTGGTTGTTTCCGATAGGTTCAATTGAGCTACCTGAAAATTCTAATAAAAAATGGAAATTCCAAGTTGTGAAATCAGAGATATTTCGCTATTTTTACAGTGTTGAAGGCTTAACGAACCATGTCCATTCTACCGAGTTCCTCGCCAGATACGGTGATAGGGGTACCAATCAACAACATGGTTACCATGTGCAAGCCATCTATTAATTCTGGATGTGCTGTCAAAAGATCATTAGGACCAATCTGAAAGCGAACCAATCTATTAGCAATCACTTTGCTTTATTTATTAATTCAAACTGTACTTGTCCATGTGTCGTTACCTTCCAGTTGGGCCAAGCTCCTGATGGAAGCATATTCATGTAATTCACTATTGCATTTTTTATGTTGGAACCTGTAGCGTTGATGTGCAGAGCCTGCTGAAGTGCCAAGTTTATAGGAAAATCAATTATTTGGGTTTCATTCCCATAATATTTCACTGTTGTGTTGATATCTTCATCAGTGTCAAGAATGAGCAACCTGAAAACAAAACATATACCCTATTTATTACATCCACACATGGACACCTTCATCGTTAAGTTGATTTTCCATGTGAGTAATTGCAACTTTCACACCTGATCAGAGAAGAATGGACAAGTTATATGTTGTGCAGCAAGCATGATGTGTATTTGATCAACGTGTGAAACAAACCAAGCTTTTATGTAGTGCTTGGGTTTTCTGAAACCCTTAAGGCATAGACAACGTTCTGTGACAAAATAAAAAATCAATTGTTCTTACCGATGACCACCTCCATGTTCGCTTTCGTAACTTGTAAGAAACTCTCTCCACTCGACTAACAGATTGTGTGTGCTAGATACAGAATTGTTATCCTGGAATCAATATAAACAAAATTATTTAGCCTCTATGGTGAAGACTCATTTTCGCTAAAAGTGATGTGGTAGATAAATACCTTTTTGTCCAGTGATCCATCCATTAGTTCCAGGTCAGGAAAAAACCTTTCCAGTTCCATAGCTTGAAAACCCATCACTCCATGATCCAACCAATACTTCATAATAGTCTGAAATCATTCAATAACAATTTAATTAGTTCATAATTCACATATCAATATAGCGGTAGTGGGTCCGGTTCCGGAAAATCAGTGGCACACCTGTATTAATAGTGCAGGATGTTCCATAATAATGAAACAAACGACCTACCGTTAATTCTTTTCGTAGGGATGTACTTCGAAGATTCAACATGGGATGATCATGCATCGCACTATGCATGTACGATTGCTGCCGGACATCATCATAAGCCCAAGTGTATGCGTCATCATTAGGCTAAAATTACAATCGACAATCAATTTCAACCATTAGTCAGTTAGGATGTTATCCAGTCAAAAATAGCAACTGACCTTCATAGTGGGTGTGTTTTTCCCATCTTCATTGTTCCAAATGTAGTAATCTTTGTAATCGCCCTCCCCTCGGCGACTTTTTTCAAACCATTCACAACTCTTACTAGTTTGTCCCGGGATAAAGGGCATCACTAATTTGATGTCTAAATGCAAAACAGTTGATATTTAGAACATGAGCTTATTAAATAAACCTCTCACCATGATGAAATATTCAAACCAATCCGATTTATTTTAATAAAATTTGTTTTTGAACTTTTACCTTTGTCATTCAAAGCTACGACTAAGTTGGAAAAACTTTCCATGTTGCCATATCGATGATCAATATCTGTGTGGTTTATGACAGCACCGAGTTCTTCAGCATGATCAGAATCATAAACGGGGTTCAACAACAATGTTTTAACGCCTACATCGTCTAGATATTCGATTCTTGAAGCAATTCCTATAATTAAAAAAAAATAACAACTATCAGAAATGTAATTTGACAAACAAAAAATCGAGGTCAGTCGTCAGTGGAAATCCCCCAAATAATAGCTTATCAGTACTAGTCAGTTGAACTGTTTGGACAATCAATTCCTACTTTTAGTACAAATGAAAACATGTACAAATGCTGTAATGGTACAAATTGAAATTATATTCAACTTCAGTATTATTGATTCTATATTAATGATTTCTATATCCTAAATCTATAATTCGACAAGTGTATCTGTCTCGCCTGTCATTGGCCATACAACTGCTTTGTGTGACGTCGTATGATGACATCATGAAGTCTGCGTTTATCTGCACAACATCGAAACGATTTTCACGTTGTGAGCTTCCTTCACTTCCTGTTTATAACACGTGGTATACATGGCTTAGCTTATGAGTTAAATGAATAAATAACTGTAACGAATATTGCGACAGCAATAGGAGCTTAAACAACTTTCCCGTCAATTTGACGGGTTTAAAGCTAGCATTATAGATGTTGAATAAAGATGATCTACCAAAGCTAAATTTGACAAAGTTACAAAAAAAATTGTTATGAAGGGTTAGAATGTATCAAGTGCCACATTACAAGAAAAGCTAAAGTAAGATTACGCTTTCAATAGCTCAACACAACATAAACAGCTCAATTAACAAGAATGGTTAAGATGATGGCATGATGCCATTTTACTTTAGCATTCCAAATCCTGTGATAGTTTTGATTTGGATTGACTTAGTTCAGTCCAGTCAATGAGGGATTTTACACCCAAACTACAAGCACAAAACGATTACAATTTACAATCTTCAGCAATGAAGACGTAGCCAACTCGTTCTAACTAGTCTACGCTGAATGAACTGATGTCCTACTAACTAACTAAATAAACAAACAAACAAAGATGGTGACCTAAAGTGCTTTACCATTCGTCAACATTTATTGAGGTTGCAGCAATGGCAGAACATTATTGCATCATCGGGAAAATCCTCCTCCTTCATCGCTCTCTAATTCCCCAAACGCATTTGGTCACCCATTCTAGATGGGGATGATTCTAATTTTAAAAAGTAATAAACCGACCCGTGTCAGTCAATCTAGTAATAAACCCACCACTTATTACTTCACATCCCAAGGTTCGATTCCTGATGCTGCCACTGCGCCATGTTGTCAACTTAATTTTACTCAGTAAAATTTGTTGAAATTTGTCTATGTCTATTTTGACTAAATTTGTCTATGTACAGTACTGTTATTCGCATTAAGAGGTATCTTAAATCCATGGTTTAATTAATATTAACCTTTCTTTTTAACATGTAGATTTTATTTTTAAATTTAGTATATGCTATTATAGTACCTACTAGAGGAGCCCTAACATGCTTTAATAACCAATTTTGCCATTAACTTATATTTAGTTTAAAAAAACATATTTTCAATGGCATACTATCCCAAGCATAGTTGGTATAAGTACTGTACTCAAAATACAACAATCGGATATCGACAACTATCAACCTAGCAAAAAAACAAACTAAATTTATCTCAAGTCCTGAAGAGCGAATGATTGCTTTTGTTCTAGGAATTCATAAATACTGTATTTGTTTTTTGTTTGTATTTTGTTCCAATCAGCAGGCAGTTCAAATTTCTCATTTCAACTCGTCTCGACTTACATCCTCCGCACAGCAGTTGCAAAACTTGTTTACCAAGTTTTTAAGTACAGGATTGTGAAGAAATAAACTTTGACACGTATTATAATTTGATATGTTGAAACCAATCAAGGGGTACACTGTCAAGCCTGGTTTGTCGTTATTGTTTTTATAATACGGTGATCACTTTGGGGCTATTATATAGTGCTTTTTGATAACAATAGAAGTAAACGATGTCTTGGGTAGCACACTGATAACATTATCCGTAACTATAATAACAACAATGTCACTGATCGTAGGAGTGACATCGCTGCTTGACTCGTCGGTCTAATGAACCTAACATGAGCCCAAAAAATCCCCGCGTGACCTCGACCAAAGCCAGCTTAGCTTAGCACCGAAATTAGACCGACAAAAGTAGTGTCATTGTGTGGAGTCATTACTACTAACCGTTCAGGTCTCCAACTCCATCGCCGTCGGAATCCTTGAACGTGGCTACGTCGACTTGATAAATGTAATCTTTCTGCCACCAATCGAGCGTGGGAAGCGGATCGCATCGTTTGGCGAAGACGACGATAACGATGGCCCCGACCAGCATGGCCAACCACACGAGCCAGAAAAGGATGAGAAGAGCCCAACGCAGACGGATCCAAAAAGGATCATTAGCGAAACGCATCAGCTCCTCTTTACCCATCCCCGCGAAGGCTACTTGAATCCCTTCGATTTCTACTTTGGCTTCTCCATTTCGACTGCGATCCACTGGCAACGCGTGGTTGGCGTTGGTGAATTTCACCTTCGTGTTCTCGTCGGTCAGAGCCATTTTGGTGTCTCCGCAGGGAGGAGGCGACGACGACTTGTCCATGTCGTTGCCGATGATGGCTGGTGTGGTCTCTTCTTTCGGCGAATTGCCGCCCGTGTAATTAACGTAATTTTCCATTCGTCCTTTTTTAACAGCAACGTGGGACGATGCCAGATAGTTCAATCGTGATAACGATTTGCTGAATGATAATTACCGTACTCGTTCGACCCCACAAGACGAACCGGTCTTCCAATAAACTAGTAAATAAAATGACGATAAGCTAATAAGCGCGGCGCGAGTCTTGAGCAAGAATGAAAATGGGTGACGCAACCTAGAAATTGGGAGGCGGGCGGGATGCCCGAATCACACCACGTGAGCTAGATAGCCAATCAAGCTGCCAGCATGAACCCCTCCCGCTTGGTTTCCAGGATTTAGTTGACCATCCATTGGAAGTATATAACAAAGGCATTGTTAGGATGATGCTCCTAAAATATTAATTGAATAAATTAAAATAAAACATCGTGGATTCAATGAGTTAAAATAAAACAATTTATAAATTCGATCGGTAGCAAAAAAAGGTGTCATCCGTTAAATAAAGAATTTTGATAGGGAGTTTTCAGTGGTCCCATGGTGTAATGGTTAGCACTCTGGACTTTGAATCCAGCGATCCGAGTTCAAATCTCGGTGGGACCTTCAGTTTTTATTTTTTTTTTATTTTTTATTAACACCTATCTTTAGATAACCCACTCTTGACGCACTCCCAAAGTTATTTTTCTCAAAATGAAGTAAATTTTTACATTACTTAAATCCGAGTAATTGATGACCTAAGTAATCAATTTTTGTGCTTCAGTCGGTAGGCTGAACCCAAATACAGTGGATCCTCGAGATCCGATCGGTTCGACTTACCAACAACTCGAAATCAGAACAAATATTTGAAGAAAATCGAGGTTCGGAATCCGAACAAAAATTGACATCCGAAACAAGGATCATTTAAAAAATAAAGAGAAATCAAGGGGTCATAATGCAACCCTCAACTAATACAGATGGAAAAATCTTACTTCACTTTCCAGTGAACAGAAACTATAGTTGACTGATTGTTATACAATATTTTTATGTATGTACGTACATAAATACGCAAACATTAAATAAACTGTTGAACTTAAATATACTTGTTGTATCATTATTTGTTTACCAATATGATCTTTTAAAATAGACACTTGAAAATGGGTAAATTTTACGTGGTCTGGAACGGATTAATTCAATTCGCATTATTTCTTATGGAAATTTAACTCGAACAATTCGAGAACCGAAGCGTGTCTTAGAACGAGTTGTGTTCGGATCTCGAGTGTCTACTGTAAATGAAAAAAACCTTGACACTTTCGTTTATTTGTGCAAATTCCATTGAAATGTTTTTATGGCGTTGATCCAGCATAAACGTTTATTCGTTGACTTGACAATTTGTGTCAAACAAATTGTGAAGTGAAGCTAATGAAATAAAGCTATGGTGTTTCCAAATAGAAAATGTGTGATGTCAGCGAATAAAGCTTCAAAACGATATTTTTTTTTTTAATTTACTTTTATAAAGTGAAGCGACACTATTGTATAAATTCAGAACAAGTTGTTTTATTACTATTATTGGTTGACACTTAAACACTCATTTGACAACGATTAAAAGTTCATAGTTGATAGGATAGCATGATTAATTCAACATAATTGATCCATCAGATATTAACTTTTATTTACGTTACAAAAAGTTTTAATACAGTGAGACATTCCAATTCTTCAATGAGACATTTCAGGTATAAATTCAATGACAACAGCCTGGTTTGGTTTCAAACTTAGCTTGTCGAGGTGAATAAAATAGTCCAATTTAGCAAGAGGAGATTTTTTGTTCACGTTTTTACTATGTGCGCGAACGATGCCTTGATTCGGGAACTTGAAAGATTCAATAGCACTATGTTCCACCAAATTGATGGACTGTTCGCTTTTCCCAAAATTAATGATCACCACGTAACTCGGGGTGTTACGTAAAAATTGAACAAAAGATAGGATTTCATCCGTCACGATGGGATACAATACTCGACCTTTCCGAAAAGCTGGTGACTGTCGTAAGTTGACAAGGCGTCGGAAAATTGCCAGGTGGGATAAGCCGCACTTCTTTTCAGCCTATCGTAATAAATTCATGGCATTAAGCATCGTAACTGCTGGTAAATTTGGAATTGTAAAGGCATACGGCGTATACCTCAACATTGACAGTTTTGTAATTGGGATTCAGAGGCAACCATGTTTCGTCGCCTGTAGTGAAACCTGCCGATTCATCCGCAGACCACTGCATCGGAGTACGTTCGGGATCGCGGGAAAATTTTTCATAACGTTTCTAGAAATTTGAGTTAGCACAAATTCTTTTAGGCTACGGAACAAAAATTTTCTTGAAAACATTTTAGTTGTAGTACTTACTGGCCCGTACCAAAGACCCTGGGGATCTTGAGTTTGCTCCCATGACACTTTGGTGTCGGTCATTCCTATTTCTTCTCCATAATACACAACCGCAGTTCCTTTGAGTAGCAAGTTGATCATGTTGAAAGCATCAATCAGCTCACCATTCGTCCGGTTAGCGATGCGATGCTGATCATGATTGCCAATCTATTTTATTTACCAAATTGAATAAATGGATTCCTTACTTAGTGAGACTGTGTAGTAGTAGTAGTAGTAGTAGTAGTAAAGTTTACTTACAACCCAGTTTGGCCAATTGTTACCCACTCCATCGATCCAGTCTTTAATGAGTTTATGGATATCTTTCGCAGTAGACGTTTTGCTGATTTTAAATAGTTCGAAATTGAAGGGCATGTCGGCCAGAGGATCCGTGGCATTGCCGTAATATGCCACTGTGTTAGGAATGGTTTCGTTAATTTCCACCATCATAATTCTGAAAAATGGACAATAAATGATGCAATGACGTACTGCCTATCATTTTTAAAAAACAAAGTCTCTCTCACCTGTGGAAACCATCTTCTTTTTCAAAACTGTCAAATACTTGTTTCCATTCACGTAAAACATCGAGGACACCAGGTTGAGATGTGGTGTAAATATGACTCAAGTAAATGTATTCATCCTATAAAGTAAATAAAACCGGGGTTGCTTTGTTTCAAAATTCAGAATAATACCGTACGTACGTACGTACATAAGAGCTCAAAAACAAACTATACCGGTTTGACTCCAGCAATGTTAGACAGTGGCTCGTCTCGAAACTGTGGATCTTCAAACATGTGCTTAATAGCATCGATTCGGAAGCCATCAACACCCAAATTCAACCAGAATTTCAAAATGTTCTAAAAATCATATACATATTGGTGATTAAGTATACGTTTTAAGCTCTTAATGTGATACACTTTTCTTACCTTAAGCTCCTCTCGTACATGTTCATTATGAAAGTTGAGATCAGGTTGTTCTACTAGAAATTGGTGATAATAGAACTGTTTACGTACAGGACACCATTCCCATGCCGAACCACCAAACATACCCATCTGGAAAAAATGTCATTAGAAAATAAAATTGAAAAAATTCTTGTTTGAATTGGTATTGTCGCAGTTCAGTTGCAAACAATTTGGAGTTAATTTGTAACGATAGGCAAGAGATTAGAATTTTTCTTTGATAAAAACAATTTAAAAAGTTGATAGGTTATTATATAATTTTGTCTTATCTGTGATAAATTGTGTCGTATTATCCGACACTATATACGGTTAGTGCTAACTTTGTTTGCTCTCGTATTTGTATCATTTTATTTATTATACTATTAGTCATCTTTAATATTTAAATAAAACCCAATAGTTAAGTAAGGCTATGTTTTGATACCCAGTTGTTTGGAGGTTGGTCCATATTCGGTCCTTTTCCATCCTTCCACATGTAATAGTCGGTGTAAGGATCTTCACGGTTTTTGCTTTTTTCGAACCAAACGCTTTCATTGCTCGTATGATTGGGGACAAAATCCATAATCACTTTTAAATCTACAAAAGTATTCATTAGATTTACACTAATGGTAAGAAGAAGAAGAAAACGTCATGGGGGCGCAGATTAGTGAGGAAGCGTCCTCACTTCTCGATTTCATTTCCTTCAGCAAGGCTTCAAATTGTTCCATCGTTCCAAAAATGGGATCGATGGCTGTGTGATTGGCAATATCGTAACCAAAATCCTTCATCGGAGATTTGTAGATAGGGCTCAGCCAAACTCCACCAGCTCCCATATATTCAAAATAATCTCCCTTCGATGTAATTCCTGCAAAGAATTAAATATTAAGAATAATTGCATCGTATTTTCAATATACACACATAACGCGCAAAAAAACTTGTTTAAGATGCTGACACATTTTTCTCATGACATCATTATGAAAATAAAAAAGATGAGCAATTACCTTCAAGATCTCCAACACCATCTCCGTTTGTGTCAAAAAAGGATCTCGGATAGACTTGATAGAAAATCGCTTTATGCCACCAATCGGTTTGGTCGTCCTTATCCACAACGTTACTGTCAACTGCAAAAATGTGCACGTTTAGTGTTAAAACAACAACAATAGCGCAGAACGCAAGTTTTTCCATGGTTTGGCAACTGTTTCGGTGGTCAGCAAGATTTCAGTCAGTATCTATCTATCTGTGAAGGAGAGAATGGTTTTCTTAGTTTTGACGCAACTGCTGTTGTGTGACTGATGTTCTTGGAGCTCTCTCATTCATTATATCAACTAAAAATGACCTTCAGTGTCACGTTCCGTCTCCAGCTGTCAAGCAGCATTCGTTACAATGAAAAGTATTATTACACGATTACCATAGCCTATGACAGAATTTCAGCTGTGGGGTGAAAATTTATTTTAAACAGGAAACCTCCCCTTACAACGTCTGAGAAATTATCATCCTGTTATCGTTGTGCACGCCACGATTGGTCATTGTAAATAACGTTCCAATTTAAACAAGAAACATGCGAGCAAAAATAAACCTGGCAACGAGATAAACACCGATTAAACTGATCAATAGATACTCTCTTTCGAAATAATCATTTGATACAATAATAACAAAAAAAATAATAACATAAATTAAGCATAAATATAAATAAATGTTTCCTGTTGCATATCCAATCACTTATTATGTGGAAAAAAAAAAACAACTTGTTTCGATTTTGCTTCAAACAAAACATAACTTATAGTTACCATCTAATGTGCTCATCTGGGAAAAATGAGAAGACCAAATAAATAACCAAACGCCTATTAAAATCAACATAAAAACTGAGATTGGATTCATCGTTTAAAGCTGATTTCAAAACTTGTTGTACATGTAGTAGTTTCAGTTGACAGGAACAGTTGAGTTTTATTATATTTTTTTTCTTCATGTAATCATGTTACATCAAACTAAACACTTTCTAGCAAATCTACATTAGCATTATAAAAAACCGGAAATAAAAAAATAACCTTCAAAGAAAAATAGAATCAACTTAATTTAAAAACAACCAATTCACATAGTTCCCACAAACACCCTAGCTTATAAATTTCAATAATAAATAGTATATACAAATATGTATATTATTATTATTATGTCATGCACATTAATAAATCTGCTTCTACGCTTTAGCTCGATTTGGGTTCAAAAACAATGAATTTCAGGTTACAAGTTGAATCTTAATCAGTGTATTCACATTTTCATGGTGTTAAAAATTAATACTGTATTTTCATTTAATGCTCCTATTTCATATGTTTTAGCCTTCACCTTCAACAAATAAATAAATAAATAAAGTTATGGAACATATGAAAAAACAACTTTTAACAATGATGGCAGAAATCATAAAAAATATTTATCACCAGGTGTGTAGATGCCGACCGCATGTTATGTCGTTTTATGCACAATGGCACATTCTGTGTGCTTCAAAGTAGCAAACAAAACTAAAACATTTTTTTAAATAAAGAACAAGGTCTATGTCCCAGCCTCTTGCACTTGTCTAACACGCTGAGCTACCGGGACAGACCAAGTGGGAACCTAACTAAACCTTTATCCGAGCTCATATTGAGTGAGTGTTGCATGATTCCGGCTAGCTAGCCTTTGCCACTCCAGTTCGATAGACTAAATGTTTAGAATTAAATTCGAAACAAAGGAAGTTTGGAAGCGACAAATGCAATTCCGCCCTAAACTGGATTGAAAAAATCCTTGTCCCGGCTTGGGATCAAACCAGGGACCTCTCGTACCCTGGTTCGATCCCAGGCTGGGACAATGATTTTAATAATACTTGTTGCAGAGAGAGGTTACCAGCTTGGAAAGGAATTGCATTTGTCTCTTCGAAATTTCCAAAACACTAGCATAACTACTACAATAGCTAACTCATAAATTATTCTCTACCATTGGTACGTAAATACGAACAAAATACTCAGCACTGGCATAAAGAACAATATTAATACAATTATAGTTACCCCATGCAGGTTCAAATTGCAAAACGACACCTTGCATCGGTTCCAACTTGATATCGTGTAAATTCACAACTTTATCGAGGACTCCCAGTGGGGATTCGTTGGGGACTTTATGGCTGTTCACTGTCACTACGCCTCGCTGAGGAAAATGAAAATCGTCTACAACGCTCTGATGTATCAAATCAACATTTTGAGGGTTTGATCCAAAATTGACAACAATGACATAAGCTGAGTATCCCCTGGTAGCACGAACAAATGTCAACACGGATTTCGTGGTGTAAGGGAAATAAACCTTTCCTTCCGTGAATATCATTTCCTTGCGTAGTTTAGACAGGCGCTTATAGGTATTTAAATGAGAACGTGGTTCAGTTCTCTGTCTCTGAAAAAAAAAATATATACTTGACATCATGACGCATAATAATCAGAGTTGGGTGGAATAACGGCGAAACTCCAAAACTTCTGTCAACTGTATAGAATGAAAATAAACAGGTTTTGCAAAAAAAAAATGTCACTTTAGTTGACAGGCACAAAGTGCAAGTTACGTACAGGCTAATTTTAAAATGCAATAAAGATCGGTATCTTTTCCAGGGTTTTGGAAGTGAAGCGACAAAAAAAAATTCAGATTTACAATAGTCACGTTCCATATTCTTGCTTCCAAAAAATCCGTAAGTGCCAATGATAGACTGGTCTAAAAAGATTCCATAGATACAGTTTAAAGCAGTGGTTCCCAACCGGTGAGGCGCGAGGTACCTGCAGGGGAGGCGCGCTCTGACAACCACATTGTGATAGTCCTCCCCAAGCACGTGGTAATCACTGTGTCATTTGATCCTGTAGTAAACTATCATAG
>JAQIWH010005895.1:0-13781 GCA_034695005.1 Cryptops parisi | reverse complement strand
TGGAATCTTAACTTACATCACGACTCAAATTTGAACGTCTGGAACAAGTATTTAATGTACATTCAGCAAAGAAACTAACCTTAACCTTTGGTCGGAAGCGGCTATGTCAACACAACACTACAGGGCGCCATGTTGATCTTTCGCTTAGGATTCAGACATTCAGACGTCATGCTTGAAAAGCTGCAATTTATGTTTTTTGAATTGTTCGGCAGATGGCGCCAAGAGTAGGGCTGTCGCCTCTGGTTGTTGTTGTGTTGTCGTTTCGTCATGTGACATGTGGGATGAAGAGCCATTCACCTTGTGAGCCGGTCAATTTGGATTTGGGAAAGACTTCTTCTTACTTGCACGTGTGAGTAAATTAACTTTGCAACATTTCAATAAAAAAATCAGTAATTCATTGCTAAATATTTCATAACTATGTATGAAGATGGTTAAAATTTCACTAGAAATTGTTTGTCAATGCTTGTGCACATACCAACAGTGCCCAAGCACTGATCTACAACTCAATATAAACATTTGTTTGTTTTTTCGGTTTTTAATATTTAAACGTACCTCAAGACCAGTTAATTTTTGTTACTGGTTTCTTTTGCAGGAATATTTGAAGTATAACGTCCAGAGTGAAACCCACGATGATAAAAATAAATGCTTCTGCGAAAAGATGACATCCAGTTACCGTGATGTGTAAATGTAAGTAAGGCGAATTATTTCATTACCTTAATTACTATCAATGATCCACAGTAACAATCATTCTGATTGCCTCAGCATGAAAATATGTAATCGATGTTATGGTGGCGGAATCAAAAACATTTCAATGTTTATTAACTGTAGCCCATTGCAGTTTAATTCTAGGTACCGGTACACTAAATGCACGACTAATAAGATGATTGCACATTTGAATACGGGAAAAAACTTCTGACATGTTCGAATTTTTTTTTAGCTTATTGTGTTCAGTATGGACTCAAATGACATGTTTCGAAGACATTTTTTGTGATTAAAAAAAAAATAGTTTTTTTTAAAATGATTTTCACTGACCTTTTAACAAAGAATCCATGTTTCATGTATCAGAGTATACAATAGAAGATGTTAGAGGCAACATGGATTCTCCGTGTTAGAGGTCAGTGAAAATCATCAAAAAACTAATTATGTTTTTGAAATCACCAAAAATTTCTCAAGCATATGCCATTTGAGTGCATTCTGAACACAGCTAAATAAAATTTGTAAAATTTGAACATACGGATTCGGACGTTTTTCCGAATACGGTTTCAATGCGAATGGAAGAGCTGTGATTTCAACTCAGAACATGATGTTGTAAGTAATGTCCCATGAATACAAGCAATTCGGGCTTAATGTCTTATGGGACATAACGCCCTGTTATTTCTTACGGGTTGCTTACAGAAAGTTCAACGTGTCGCAAGATATTACGGATAAGCATTGAAACTGAAACAGTTTGAGGCGTGAGTGACTTCTTCTCATTTCATGTCGAAACAGCAGTTACTCTGTTTGCATTGAAACCATTTTCGGATGTGCAACCACCTTTAGGGTTTCTCATATTGGACATTTTTGCTTATTTCGGGATGAAATCAGCGGTAATGAATTATGTCAATATTTTAAAATGAAATAAGCTGAGTAAGGAAGGGAGCGATTAAGTATTTAAAAAACAACTCATATGATACGTTTTGCATATGCATTAATATAATTAATATAAGGTACCATTGATTCAGTCATTGACCGCTTTGTCTGTGAGGATTTTCATTTCATTTCATTTCAAGTTGTTTATTACTATGTAATAAAATACAGGACAAAATTAATTAATTGAGATGTGGTATAAGGAAATTAACATATACAGAATATGGTGAAAATAATAAAATACATGATAAATGGCGACCAAATGGACTGACCAAACGGATTGCGGTGGGTAAGCCCATGAACGATTTTCTTTTCCTACCATTATTGATGTCGAACGGTATTGGAGAAATAAATGTATATTTGAAAAATATTAGCTTTCTATTATAATTTTATCGTAAAAACACAATAACAACATGATTACAATGCATTTTTGTAATGCATCCAAATAAACATTTAACATATTTCAGCCAAAAATATATTTCCATGCGTTTGTTTCAGTAATTATGAGGTTGTAAAAGAGGTTATCAAAAATGCAGTTTTTTAAGTTTCTTGTTTGTCATTTCAACTTTTCCAGAGACAGGATCTGCCTCTGATGTATTTATATTGAAATAATGAAAGAGAATGCTATATTTATATAATTGCTAAAGAATCCTATACAGGTTGGACCTCACTAATCTGGCAGCAGCTTCGATGGCTCAGTAATGGGAATTAGTTGGAGTAAAATTTACACTGAATACTTTGGTTCATAATTGTTAAGTTTACAGTTTATTTTTTTCATTTTGTCTTGTCTCATTGGTTCTTAAAATCTGCTAAGCCGACCATTTTTGGGTCCCATGCTTTTCGGATTTGTGAGGTTCAACCTGTACATGAGCAGTTTCACTAATGTAAGAACACAACTGAATTTTAATGTTTAATCATGACTTGACGGTATTTATGTTTGCACAATTTGATATCATGTATGGTAATATTACTTCCGTGGTGTTGCGCAGACTACGTACTTATGGTATTTTACCATAGGAACATACATATCGGGCTCAAACTTCCATACTTCACCCTTTGGAAGTGTAAAGGTGAAATTCTGTAACAGTGAAGTGATGAATAAGAAGATTTCCATTCTGGCTATAATTTCACCTATACAGCTTCTTCTCCCTAGAAAAAAAATTTAATATAAAATACTTTGTTTATCTGTTCCAAAGTTAGCACACTGTTTGGAACATTAGTGATTATTTTTAATTTCTTGATGCATGACTACAGCTACAGGGTGTCCACCACGAGATGTCAACATTTGGAAAGTCCATTATTTTTCCATATCATGTTATACAAATGTGATGTTTAGTGGAATGGAAGCGGAAACCGAAAACACTTAAGTCAAACTGTTGTGATTCATTTCAGAGTCGCAGTGGCACTGCAGTCAGTCATTTTCCAAAATGGCAATTTTGAGCAACTAAGTTGTGTAATGGTATGAGTAAACGAATGCAGGTCACTTGAGGGAATGTTGCAGGACACATTTGCATGAGTTATGGTCTTTTATGTGGCTGGACACAACTCGAGCATCTTGAACGTTTTGCCCAGCATAAGCAATTACAGTGAAACTTCTCTAAAGGACCATTTCTGAAAAGAACTATTTTTGTCCAGAAAGGATTTTTAGCCCACTGATTTAATACTAATTATACCCCCATTAAGGGACCAGCTAACTTGGCCTTTCCTCCTCAAGGACCACTATTCCAATATTGAACTGGCAATTTTTTTAAAATTTTAAACAATGTTTTTACCAAATTATCAACAAGTCAACTTTAACAAATGATCCTTTTACAAAGAATGCTTTCTTTTAAGGTTATTGTTATCACTTTTCATTGGTTTTTGAGCCAATGATTTTATTTTTATTTTAAATGATTTGGTTCTGCAGGGCCATATTATAGCACAACTTCTGTAGTATTAAACATATACAAATTGTAAAACGTGTTAATAATTGAGTGTTATGAAGGTTGGAAAATAGCTTAAAATACAGTACTGTACCGTACATATTAATACAAACGCATATACTGATAAAATATTAAAGGGTAACACCAATAAAACTGACTAGGTTTATCTTCATTAATCTAACAACCAACCTTAAAATAAAACGTTTGAAATTGTCAAATTTCTTTAGAAAATAATGTTTAATGTGTATACAATTCAAAACTACTGTTTTTAACTGTACCCCCATTCAGGGACCACCTTTCTGAAGGACCACTATTTCATGGAACCGCTTAGAGAAGTTTCACTATCTCCACCTAGCGTCTGGATGCATGACGTCACGCATCTTGAGATGCATCGAGGTGCTAGGAAAAAGACGTTATCGCATATGGTCATTAGACTACTGCCTAGCAGTGGTTTTCAACCAGTGTTGATACCAGACGTTTTCTAGGAAAAAGACGTTTTCAACCAGTGTCATTGTTCATACTACCAATTATCATTTTCATATTTAGTTATTGTTTTCAACATATTTATTTTCAAAGTGGATGTGATTAAATATTGACATCTCTTGCAAATACCCTATGTTCAATTTTAATGCAGGAGTTTTTTATTTATGCAAGTTCTGCATAGGCCTATGCGATTCTATGCAGTTGTGTACAAGTAACTGCACAATTTTGCTTCAACTTGACTTGTTTCCTTTCCGAATATATACAGTATGCCAGTTTTGGCGCAAATGTTGGTATTTTATGAGAATGTTAATTTTTTTTTGCAAATATCACTCTTGCGTAAATCGATAACTACTTGTATATTAATTGGCAGTTGGTGCGCCTCTAAATCCTAAATAACTAACTATTAATTACTTACCTATAGAAAATGGTATCATGTTATCAGCACATTTGGCTAGTTTTCCATCTTTATCCAAAAATCTTTGTGGATTAAATTGGTCAGGTTTGTCCCATATGTCAGGTGATCGATTCAAATTCCAAAAATTAAAAAGGATGGCTGCATTTTTAGGAATTCTGTATCCATTAAAGATAACTTCCTCTAAAATTCGAAGAAAAAATTGGCATTTACAGCAGTGTAGTGGAGTGATTTAAATTACTGTATTTGCAACTGAAACGAAAAGCGTTACAGGTAGAATGTCAATTATCCGAATGTCAGTTATGCGAACGACTGGTTATCTGACCAGCTCCAATGTCCAATCAAGTGAATTAGATTAATGAATCAGTTAAATTTGTTCCATTTGTATGCTACATATTCGAGTGAATAGTGTTCTAGTATATTTAGTTCACTTTCCAATGAAAAAATAAAACACTAAAGTGGAAACGAGCAGTATCATCTATGAAAGAAATTTATGATAACTGAAAGGCTTATATGACAATTTTGTACAAAAATTTTAATGTTAAATTATGCGACCAAATTGGTTTCATGAACACCTATGTTCCCCAATTGGTTCGGATAATTGACTCTACTATACAGGGTGAGGAAAAAGTCTGGTCACAGATAAATATCCCGAAAACCATTTGTGATATGAAAATTTTGATTGAGCTATTGTAATGTATATCGGACATGGGCTATTCAATAATGCCAAAGCATCAAACTGATCGAAAATCGACCGGTAAAAACGGAAGTTACAGGCAAAAGAAGTGACAGGAAAGCCAGCAGGGGCAGGCACAACAAAACATAGCCTACTTGACAATGTATTAGTGGAAAAGCAATGAAAAAGTTTTGAAGACACCTATTAGTCTGATACATTAACACGTACAACAGTTTAACATGTCTCAACTTTTTTTACCACTTTTCGGCTTTTCCATTGTCAGATAGGCCATTTGTAGCAGCTGCCCCTGAGATTGTTTTCCTGTAACAGTTCTTTCGCCTGTAACTTCCGTTTTTACCGGTCGATTTTCGATTTGTTTGATACATTGGAATTAATGTATTATATTTAAATTAATGTATTGTATTATATACATTCATGAAAGTATTTCGTGAAAACTTTCATTTTTCTAAATCACATGTGGGATGTAAGATGGATATTAAAGAAGTTAATAATTCGATAACCTTGAAAATGATTTTCAAGTTAATTCCGGTAACGTCATTGGATAGTCCATGACTGATATACATTACAATAGTTCAATTAGAATTTTTATATCACTAATGGTTATTGCAATATTAGCTATGACCTCAATTTTGTCTCACTCTGTATATGAATTTCTAATAATAAGTGAGTTTGAGTTTTGGTCTACCTGTTGCTCGATGAAATGCGGTAAGTCCAGCCAGCGAGAGGAAACGATGAAGTTCTAGAATTGTGGCTTCGGTGTAGAGTAAATTTTTTTTATCCGAGATCAGCGGTAAGCGTTCTCTTCCAATCACTTCATCTAGTTCTGCCTGAACGGATTTTTGCACGTGTGGGTGAGCTGCTAAAACTCGTAATGCACCACTCACAATAAGAGCTGCAGTATCCACGCCAGCAGTGAACAAAGCTGATATATTTGCTCTCATAAACTCTCCTAGAAACATCAATTTAAAATATTTAAATCAAATAATCATTACTATGTACTAAGGTTTGTCTCAAAAGTTTGTTTCCTACACATTTTTTAAACTAACAACTACACATGTGAATGTGAAATTTTATGTGCATATATCTGCTCCCATAGAAAAGAAAGAATACTGCACAAATTGTGAATCAATTTTTTGGGTATTATGCACAATTTTGTGAAATTGCTCTTGTTTCGTAAGTATGTTTCCATTCCTTGATGTGATTACAGATAGAGGTTATTGAGTGATTCTGGTATTCATATGCAAACGCAATGCATTATATGCATAGATAAACGCATTAACCTCGGTCTATGGTTGGGAATAGAGATTTTTCTTGTGATAGAGAAATAATCATATGTGGATTGACGATGATTGATATGACGATATGACTTGTTTATCATCATCCATCTCATCTTTTCTGTATTTTTAATTTCAATAAAGTTTGAGAGCCAAATGACATAGCCAGTCGCCCTCGTTAAACTACAAGTACCCACCTATGACGATTGACAACCGAAGGCATATCTATTATAGAAGTTGCCCAACATTGTGAATGACAACTCAAAGAATTAGATAAATAATGAACAAAAACAAAAAACGTGACACTCGACATGTTGCATGGACATCCAAAACTTCACATGCCACATCCAAAATTTCACATGGACATCCAAAATTTCACATTTACTTTACATGTGTAGATGTTAGCTTCAAAATTTGTAGGAAACAAACTTTTGAAATGGCTTATTTGTAGACAAAAGTTTGTAGTGTTGTTGAGGGAGTAAGTAAAGGCTTCTTTACGGTTCAAACGGTAATACTGGCAACAAGTCTAAAATACATATGAGATAATGATTGTTTTTTGATAAAATATAAACTGCTTCTTATCCTGATATACAGGGTATATCCACCATAAGATGTCAACATTTAGAACGTCTTTCATGTTGACATAAAGTTGTCAACTTTATGTCAACATAAAGTATGTTTTTTTAATATCTGGTCATACAAATGTGGGTGGAGTCAGAAAGTCTTTGTGGAAAGTTTGTAGTGTGTGTCAGAACTGCAGTGGCGCTGCACTCAGTTCATTTCAAGATGGCAACTTCGAGTGATTGAGCACAGGTTGTGTGGTGAAATGCAGAGTTATTTGCAGGTCACGTGGAGGAATATTGTAGAACACATGGAGTGAATAGACTATCACCTCCCTAGACATTTTCTCCGTGCTATCAAAGGCATGTGGAGGTGTATTGAAGTTTTACTTTTTTTATGAAACTTGGACCATGCCTAATTGTTCGTGACTTAGACTTGTGGAACGGAACACGTCCGTTAAATGAGGACTGCTTGTATTATTAATTTTAACTTTTAAATCAATTGAAAACTAGCCCAAAATAACGTTGCAAGCGTCAAACATTCAACACAGTATTGAGATTATTATGGAAAACCATGCCTCCTACATGGAGTAAGCTAGGCCAACAGACAAACTCATACTTACCTAAATCATACATACAGTATATCACTTTGACATTGGTCACCTAATATGTGATAATGTGTTGCTGATTACTTCTTTTACCATTTACTCAAAACTATGCAACGTTGTTCTGGGCAAGCCTTCAATTACTGAACGCTGTGGCATATCTTTTTATAAATTCACATACTTGAGTAAATGTCTTCCTCGTCAGTGTTATCTTCATTTGCTTTGCTCAAATACCAGTCAATTAGGTCTCTCAAGTTGTTTTCATCAAATGTTTTTTTATGCTCTTCGATCATTTGGTCAGTAAAAGTATAAATGTTTTTGGAAATTTTTCTGAAGTAGTCTACGCCAGTTATCTTATCTGGAAGAAACCTGTGAACAGAAATGTTAAAGCACGAATGGTTCAAATAATTAAAATAATGTAAACACCATTAAATCATGGAGTTATAAGTTAGGTTTTAACTTTTAACTAACTTATAATTCCATGATTAAATAGTGCGTGTTAGAGCTTCTTGTCGCGAGTACGATAGGTCCCTGGTTCGATCCCAGGCTGGGACAAGGATTTTTTCAATCTTTCTTTTTTATTCAAAATTATAATACATGTTGCAGAGATTACCAGCTTGAGGCGGAATTGCATTTGTCCCTTCGAAATGTCCTTGTTTCGAATTTAATTTTAAACCTTTAAATAAATTAGTTAAATAATTTTCAGATGATACTTACTGCAGTACTTGGGGAAATGAGTTTGCAAAACCAAACGAGTCGAATTGATCAAGAAGGTTGGTTACGTCCATAATTGTATCCTCTATGTGCTTGTCATTTTCGGAAAATCGTCGTCCAAATACCAGACATGAAATTACATTGCAAGTCATTTGCTGAATCGTCTTTGTAATGTCTGTGGGTTGCCCAGAAAATTTCTTTATTTTTTCTATCGCAAACTGTAAAGATGTTACTGTTAATTGTATGATATAAAAATACAGTATAAACGAATCTTTATTCACAATATTAACAACAAAAAATTAATTACTTTTAAAATAGGAAGGCGATGACGATCAAATAGCAATTCGTTTTTCGTATTTACATTTCAATAAACGCATAATAAGAACACAAGATATGCATAACCTACAACATCTCTTGGAACGAAATTCATTCGCACGATGCAAGAATATTTTTTACTATGCATTTTGTGTGGTGTTTAGGCATGTCACGTATACAAACTTCCAGTTTGGAGGAAGTCACAAAAAAAGGAATTATCGATACATAAATTTAATATAAATATATGTTATCGATATAAATATAAAACATTTATAGTACATATATTTATATTGATAACATAATATAAATATATGTTATCGATATAAATATAAAACATTTATAATACAAAGAAATTAAAAAATAAATTCCAATTTTTGATTGTACTGTATTTGGGAAACTTGTCAAACATTTTCCGAACTTTATGAAATATTTTCACATTGGTTCATATTTATTAGTTAGCTTTGGAGGGGGTCATTACCCCCTTGCCATGCCACCCTCCTGTATACACGCATGGTGGTGGTGTAAACATGACTGATGGCGTGTGTGGTGCAAATGCTGATCTGAGATGTTTATGCAGTTTTATCACCATGAAATTTTGATACATCTGATTTTTTATTTATGCGACCTTTGTGCACAACATAAACTTTGCATAAATTGAGTGATTCTTGTACCATTTGTAGAAAGAACTTACTACAGAAGCATTTTTTTTATTTCACCTAGGGGATGTATTCCCAAGCTTCGGTCTGTTTGGGATGTGCATGCATTGCGATTTTTAAATGTGGTTAAAATCTCAGCACGGATTTGAAGTTGGGATTCATCCTCATCTGTGAAATGCCAATCTCCAAAAACTGATCTCTGGTCAGACTGGAGCTTGGAAATGCATCTATTTGGTGGAGGTTGGTATTTTGTTTGACTTTTTTATTTCCTTTGCTGTTTTTTTTTTCTTCCCATTTTATAATTTCTTGAAGAATCTCTTGAGTCCATATTACACGTCAAACTTTTTCAATCAAATTCCATCAAAATATTAAGGAAAAACTTACTCCAAGTAATTAGGTAAAAAAATATACCGGTAACAAAAATATTAATGTCTCTGCACGTAGGGGATCTACGAGTGTGAAGTAAAATTAGCCTATTAAAGTCAGCTCTCCTTCCCCCCCCCCCCCCCCCACATTCAAACGTTAGTTCTGGTTAGTTCTACGTTAATTTAGGTTTATTTCCAAAATTCCAGCGTTTGTTCCATTATGGGAGCTACGAAACAAACGATTTTGTAATGGTGGGCTAACTTCACACCAGCCGTATAGGCGGGGTGGCTCGCCATTTTTAATCGTTTGTCACTCGCCTCCCAGAGGAAAACAAACGCTGAAATTTTGGGAACTAACCAAAACTGACGTTTGGATGTAGTATGAGGGAGGGGGTTGATTTTCACGGGCTAACTTCACACTCATAAGGGATTTTGCTTTAATATACAGGGTGAGGCAAAAGTCTTGTCACAGCTAAATATCGTGAAAACCATCAGATATGAAAATTCTGATTGTTACGTATATCGGTCATGGGCTATTGAATGACGTTACCGGAAGTGACCTCAAAAATCATTTTCATTGTCATCCAATTATTAACTTCCTTAATACCCATTCTACATCCCATATGTGATTTAGAAAGATGAAGGTATTCACGAAATAACGCCATACAGATCGAAAATTGACCAGTAAAAATGGAAACTACAGGCGAACGAAGAACAGCTGGACTGGAAAGCAAACAGGGGCAGCCACAAGTTTTGGGAACACTTATTAGACTGATGTATTAACACATGCATAAGTTGAACATATTTTCCCACAAAATTTTCATTATTTTAGCACTTCTCCGATGTCAGGTAGGCCATGGTGTTGCAGCTGCCCCTAAGTTCGCTTTCCTGCGACACCGTTTTTTCTTTTACCCATAACTTTCGTTTTCACTGGCCGATTTTCGATCTGTTTGATGTGTTGGCATTATTTCGTGAATACCTACATTATTCTACATACCATATGGGGTGTAGGATTAAGAAAATTAATAATTGGATGACCTTGAAAACTATATTCACGGTCATTTCCGGTAACGTCATTGCATAGTCCATGGTCGATGTATATAATAGTTCAATCATTATTTTCATATCATTAATGATCTTCGCAATATTTAGCTGTACCAGACTTTTGCTTCACCCTGTATATGCTATTTTGTTTGAAATCATTTATTAAGAATACTCACTTCTGCTTCCCTAAGAATGTTGTCTTCCATTGGTGATTTTCCAGACCCAAAGTCTCTCATTGCTCTTAGCAAAAATGTTTTCTGGGCTCGCCATAAATTACCATCAGTAGTGATAATACCTGTAAATTATTGGGCAAATGGTAATAAGTACATCATAAATAAATAAATCATTAAATGCATTCAAATAGCAAAACTTCAAGTATTTCATGCTGTAACTTCAGCTAATACTAAAATGAGTTTGTAAGCTATTAGATAAATATCTGTATTTCATGAACTGGACCAATACTAATCAATGTTTATCAACCTTTTTTGGTTGTAGCCTTATCACAATTCTCAGTTCAGCACTTCACAGAGCTCATGCATGTTTTTCTGTTATCTTTTATTTAGGTTCTCCATATATTTTTATATCATAGCAGTAGATATCAAATTCATGGAGGAGAGCAGTGTCTTTTTAGATAGTGTACTTTCTTCATAGATTAAATTTTCAGTACTATTGCCTCTGAACGTTCATAAAATCCCAGAAATGAACTTGTAAAATATAGCAAGTAGTTAAAACCGTTTTATTATTTTTCCAATTACCCAGTATTTTTTATAGCAAAAACTTAGTATTCAAGCCGAATTTTTAGGTCGCCATGGTATTTCCCAGAATTGTAACTCTAGTAGTGGCTAGCTATGAATTAAGTTAACACATTTACTTACTTTTTCCATTTCCAAATTCAAAGTCTTTTAAATCTTGAGGTCTTCCATCAAAGGCAGGGAATTTAACAAGACCTTGTTTGATGGCATCTGGACCATTCAAAATCACAACATACCTAGTCATACAATTTTAAATCACATCATAACATGATATTAAATGTTAAACCCTGCACCTGAATAGCATAGTTATAAAATGGATAAAAGAATATTTTTTCAAAAAACTTCCCTTATTTTACTGACTGGGTACAATGTTGATATTGTAAAAACGGTTAAAAACTCAGTTTTTAACCGTTTTTCTGTGCTGTTGGTGTCCTTTTTCTTTTGTGGTCTTGTCTGTGTCTTCCTTGAAAAAGCCTTTCAATGCAAAAGGCGAAACGTTGGGTTTTCATCAGCATTGTACCCAGTCAGTAAGGTGGGAGAAAGTTTTTGAAAAAAAATTTTTTTTTATCTATTTTTCAACTACCATAGAATGACTCAAGAGCAATTTGTTTTCACTCCAGCCATCAGAACATTGCTTCAATTATGTAGCCTACTTACCTTGAACCGCATGAAAATGAAAAGACATCTCCATATTTTTTCGCTAGTTGCATGAAATCTTTTGGTACAGATTTGCTCAAAAATGGCATATATCCAAACACAGGAAGACCCCATGGCCCGGGAGGAGTTCCCGAATAAAAGCGGAACAGTTGAATTACATACAGTAATATTGCTCCAACCAGAAACGTAACTGTGAGCACCCATCCATCAATGTATGAAAGAAACATATTCTGGAAACTTATCTATCAAATAGACACATTCTGATGTGATTTGAATGTAAAGAGTTTATTAACATTTAGAGTTTAACAAAGTGTTAGTTTTCATTGATTAGATTTTTAGGCTACAACCAGCAAATGCAATTGGAGGGCTCTGGGCAACATAGTGATGAATAATGAGCCACACCTTTTGCAAAAATTACATTTTTACATCAAACTATCCCTCAGTGTTAGTACTGTTTTTAGTTGGGCTGGTTACTTTACAACTTTCAGAAAATAGCAGCATAATATAGAGAATCATCTTGTTGCTCAGTATGGAACGCGAACGCTATTTTGGAGTTTTTATCAGAAAAATTTCTCTCTTAAACAATTTGGAAAGTGTGGCTTATCAGTATGTTGCCCAGAACCCGTCAATTACTATAGCTCTAGTGTCTAACCCAATGTTTCTCAAAGTGTAGTACGTGTACCACCGAGGGTACGTTGAGAACAGTAGACTACCACAATTTATATGCCAATTTATATTTTTCATTTTATTGCAATTCATCAATATATAGGGATAGTCAGGTATTAAACGTTTCACTAACGACTAGTGTGCCCGACGGTTAACCCAGAAATGGTACAGTCTAGTTTTATTAATGGTCAAATTAAGGATGCATAGGTTACCAATGTAGAATTTTAAGATGTAGATGTAGAGGGGAAAAAAGACCAAAGTATACCAAAGTATAAACTCAAAAAAGTCCAAAAAGACCAAAGTATAAACTCGATTATATCGAGTTTATCATTGATATTGACGTCACATTCGTCACTCAAGAATTTTAGATTTGTATATGTTATATTTATTATTATGAACGACACATGGTATCTTTGTTTTAACCACATTAATATGCATACCACAGTCTATACCAAAATTTTAAAAAATAAGGAATATTTGTTATTGTTAATAAAGTAGACCCTGTATGTGCGATTTTTCTTAAAGCCCTTTAAGAAAACTCGCACATACAGGGTCTACTCTATTGTACTCTGTGGTACTCAGTGTTACGAAAATTAAAGAAAGTGTACATAGATGTCGGAACTTAAAGAATCACTGGAGTCTAGCTTAGCTAATTGTATATATTGATGTTAATGTTACCTTAATCTCTGCTGTATTTCATGCGTGAGGTTCTCTACTTAAGGCAAGAAATGTTTTGGTGAATGAAACCTTAATTGACTATATTTATCAAAACTTTCCCAATCATCTTAATGACGCATTTGCAATCTAAGTCGATAATTTCATCTATTCATGTTTCAATAGTGAATCTAGTCATGTTGAAATTAATACAACATTCAGTAGCACCCACTTCTGTTATTACATGTTTAAGATCAAAATGATGTAAGTTTTTCAATCATTTTTCTGATGATGAACGAGATCAAGACGCATTTAAACATGTGATGTTAAAGTTTTCAGAGGTTTAGATTACCTTAGGACTTAGGTGATGATAGCTGTA
>JAQIWH010005894.1:0-13782 GCA_034695005.1 Cryptops parisi | reverse complement strand
GCAAAGCAGCAGGCTAGGAAAGATGACGGACTATAAATTCTCTAACGTAACCGTGCTTTTCGGAAGCTTGGCACGCTCTGGAGTCCGTCGTGGTGGTGGCTCGTGCCTGGTCGACGTTGGGGTGGGGGCCTCGGTGTCGGCCGTCGATCACAGCGCGGTCGGGCGGGGAAAATCGAAGCACGGTCCAAACTTGGCTCGGCGTTTGGTCGACTGTAAATATTGGCAGGGGTAACCAACCATGAACCACTAGTTTTGCTCTCTGACTTCTCTGTCACGTAACGATCGACCCCTCGGAGCTGGTCCAACCCTTCGGCTCGTGTTCGGTACGAGGGTCACGTAGGAACGCCACCACCATCGACGAGGGGTCAGCTCCTTATCCCATAGCTCATGTTGAGCCAACATGGCCGACCCAAGAAATGGAAAAGAAAAAAAAACACATATATATAGGACGAGTGAGTTGGTATATACCACCCAACCCCAGTAGTCATTTCCACTGAGCAGATCGATTACGTTGGTGGATGAGTTGCAGCAGCGAGAGTTACAGGAAGCTGGAACTAGTCGTTTTCGGAGTTGCAAGGAATGTCGGAGAAAACTCGTTTGTTTAATTAAGTCTGCTGCCAAAGAGTGCATGCAGCTGCGCGTGGTTTCCGACGCAGATGGAAATTGAGAGGTTGTGCACGCTTCGAATTGTTTCGTGGAAAATATGTCGGACCAGAGGCACTTCACATTCAGAATGCACATCCAAATGGATTATTTTGTGGTATATAAAGTTCTCATTTACACTTTACACTTTATCAAAGCTGCCACGCGGCTTCTAATTTAACGTTAGGTTGATCTACAGTAATGATAACAATTGGTATACATACTTTTCCTTTCGTAACGACTTAAAAACTCGTTTGATTCAAACGAGTTTTAAGTCGTTGCGTAAGGAAAAGTAGGCCGTTCGATCATAATGTGGTAAATTATTGTCTTAATTCACGTGTTTGAAAATGAAAAATTGACGGTCAGATTCCGTTTAAGTGTTCTTGTCTAGATATTGTGCAAAATACGAATAGAGTGCGTGAATTTTGCTCGTTGGTAGGACGTTAAAGTTTTGCCATTGGGAGAATGAATGTTCAGTCGATTTCATCAGTGGCGCAGAGTTATCTTGTGGGGGTTGGTGAGTCATTACATTAACATTAGTCGCGATGCAAGCGGCGCCATATTTCACGTGAAATTAACTGAAAGAAAATCGTTGCCCACGTTTCATTACGCACATCACTGGTGAGAGCGTGGCAGCAGCAGCAGCAGCTTGGTCGGTGTCGTGGTCGTCGTCGTCGTCGTCGTCGTCGTCTATAGACACTGGTGTAGGTATAACCCACTCGCACGTTGTACGCTAGTTCGCGTTATTGCGGATGAGTTCAACGGCTGGCGTTAACCTCTGGGTTTAAATTATGCTCAGCTGCAACTGGGTTTGGCCCCATTGACATCGCGACACGTTGAGATAGTGTTGGCAATTAAAGTTAATTATTGATTAAAGAGAAATACCGTTTTGGTAATGGCCGTCCATTGGGCCGGCCGACTGACGACCTGACTCCATCTTGCGCGAGATGGAAATAAATAGGAAAACGAATTAAAATAATCAATGCTTGCCACCACCGATACCTGCGTTTGGGTTATTATCAGTACCATTCATAACCTCAATAAATATCGCCGACGATGCTTAATCAACAGTAACACCTGTGTTTCCATCGATATTCCTCATTTCCATTCGTTTTCCTTCTAACCGCCGAACGTGCTTGGCTCGAAGAAAGTGGGGGTTGGAACTTTTCCCCTCTCATGGGCTTTCTCGCTCTAAACCCCTTCCTTTCACTTTATGAGAAAGCTGGCTGCTCTCGGACTGCTGTCGTAGTGGGTGGCGATGTAATTAAGCTCGCAGTTACTTAGACGTGCGTTAACGCTACGGTGATGATTGCAAATGATGGCATTTTTAATGAAATTCACAGACCCCTTCCTCTACCCCATCAGTTCTAAATTATGCTCGTGGTTTTTATTTCCATGCATGATCCCCTGTCACTGTGTACTCAACGGAAGATTTTTTTATTCGTTTATTGAAAATGTCAACGTGTCTTGTTCAGTGGTAGAAATGTTGGTGTTCGTGGTCAGTTTGTGGGCTTTCTCATCTGCATAATGAATGAAGATGAACATAACACTGCTAGCAGTTAAACTGTGACAACCCTAATTTTAGACATATATCGTATTTTTCCAAATAAATCAAGACTTATCTTTATTTTTATTAGATGTGAAACAATTGGATCATCTTAATACCGAACTAAGTCAAAAAACTTTAATTTGAGAAAACAATGATTTTACGTATGGTTTATCCATAGGGTTGCATGCTATTTTGATTGGTTTATAGTGCCTTATAACTCTTCCTAATTGGTTCAGCGATATGATTTAATTTTTGCTTAGATCACGATATTTCATGCAGTATCTTAGAAACTGTGAAAAGTAAGTTAGTTCACTATGGTTCAACGCGATCCGGTTTTTCAATGGAAACGTTATGAATAATATTTTGTTTAATTTTATTTCAAAATTAATAAAACTAATTTTTTAATTCAAAAGTTGCTTCGTGCTCCAGCTGACTATATTACTCTGGAACGTTCGACCGATTGACTAGAACAATAAGAACAATTGAAACTCACGCGCAAATGATTTAGACTAATGAAAAGGGAATTAACATCGGTCACGAACTAAATGAATTTAAATTCATAACCAATTTAATTTTAACGTTAGAATTAGTGGCGAATCTCTCGTGCGAATAGAGACAACTTGAAAAGAAAAATTGAACCAACGCTTAGGAGGGATGAAATTTAGACTCCATCCGATTCCCGTTTGTTTTTCCTATTCATTCAATTCGAATTGGTAAGTTTTCATTTGCGAAAACGAAAGAATGAAAAGCAAATATTTCCAAAACGTGATTATTTCGGTCGGATTTGCGATTGGGTCAGCACGGGCAACTCCACCAACACGACTTGAGAATGGCGGATATAAAATCTAATATAACGCGAATTAATTTAGTAAAACAATAGAGCCGAGAGCTCGAAAACGATTCGCTTCCAACTCCAATATCCGGTTCATCGATTCCGGTCTCTCTTTTCGGACCTCGTGAACTGCACTCTCAGTTTCATTCGGATCGCCTTAACAACGGGGTTGCCGAACGACACGACGGGAACGATGGGTGCTGACGATAAACTGGTGCATTCATCCATCGGAACCTCGGAAAAAGTTTCCGGAAAATCCGGCTCGATCCGATTGACGGGTAGAAGGTGAAGTGAATGGAACGGAGCGAAAGGGTTGAGAAATCGAGTCTCGTCGAAAAGAAGGAGAAGGAGAAGAAGTAGAAGAAACCTTTTGTTCTTGCTTTAGGTGAGATTAGAGCCTCGGAGGCAGGTGTTGGACGAGCCAAGCGGGAATGATGAAGACAGATGGAGCAGTAAGACTAGCTGCTTCTGCTGCACTTCTTCGAGCAAATGCAGCCAAACGGGTTAGAAGGGGGTGGGGGGTAGAGATACGGGGTGGGTGGGGGTTGAGAGAAGAGCGAATGGAAGAAAGCGAACGAGATCATCAATTGAACAGCCACCGGTGTGTCAGGTGGTTAGGGACCTACCTCTGAATGATGAACGAATGTTTTGTGCTGAATTAACTACGTTAGATCTTGTATGACTTTATTGTATTGGGTGAAAGCAAAACATTTCGAGCTATTATTATATACTGTAAATATAGGAATACTAGTAGATTAGATAAACGGCGTTGCTAGCTTGAGGCCATTTTTAAACTTTTTCATTTAACTTACTCTGAGGTTGAAATTGTTTAACATCTTTGAGCTCATTTTTTGGCAGGTTCCCGATGACCTACAAAGATAAAATTGCAAACGTAGGCTGGGGGTCGTGACATTTTGTTGTATCAAATTTAGACGGAATAATGTCCAGTCAATTTTGAGATTTTGTCACACGAAGAGTCCGTTTTTGCTCGAAACGTGTTTGCTGTCGATATACCTACATTTTAAGCCATTTCAAGCCACCACACATTATTGTACACAAAGATAAATGCTTTTTCCTTATATATAATATATACTACCTACTTATAGTGAATTACCTCATTACGTGAGCAGCCATTCATTGTATTAAACACGCAGTGTTTTTATTTGTTATTGTTGATTCTATAAACAGTTAAACCTTATTATCGTCGATTCAATAAACAGTTAATTTTCTTTTCAATTACTTTGTAAAACAAAACGTGCTTAACTGGGAAAGACCATCGGTGAACATACATCACATAAACGTGTATCAATTGGTTCAACAGCTGGTAAAAGTTGTGACAATCACGTGAAAAAGACCATTGAAATTGTCATGAATAGTTTACAAAGGTGATTGTTGTGAAAACCAGCTGTTAATTAGCCATTTCGAGCGATAAACCAATCAATTCATCAATTCGTTACTTAACGTGCCAACTGTCTTTTCGTTGTCACAACAACGTACAAAACATAAATACAATACCGATACACGAGTAGTTTGCGTCATTGTCTTGTCAAAGTGTGTCACTGAACCAATCGGTTGACTCGTTAAAGCTAATTGACTTGTTGGTAAAAAAATTCGGTTGTGACATTATTTACAGTTCTTCTGTCACTCATTGTCTGTCTAGTCTTGGCGCTTTAATACTCGATAATCTAACGTTAGCTCGAAGCAAATTGACTGCGATTAGCTTAATTATACTCGTGGCTATTCAAACGATGGAACTTTCTAATCGATCGTTATTCGACAAAAGTTTGACAAAATTATCGACAAGTGATACTCTTATCACTTGTGTTTAATACGATGAAGAATTATTGAACAGCGATACTTTTAAAGGAAAACTTGTTGTCAATAGGTAGAGGTAATATTTACACTCGTTCAGAGACCGTTTAGTTTTAAGATAAAATAATATTTAAGTTTCATGATTTATTTATTCATTCGAAAACATAGCTTTCATTCCAAATATTGTTGTTCCATTTAAATTTAAATTGCTGAAAGTTTGGTCATTTTATTTTGTTTTGAACATGAAAAAAACCAACTTTTAATTTCCTGAATATTTTATTTTATTTTATTTTATTTATTTTATTTAAAATTACAAATGAAACAATCGAAGGCGTTTCTGATGTTAAATTAGTTTAGTGCGATTGACTACTGAAACCTGAAACTTATTGTTTCTGGCTCTGTTTTGAATAAAAGGTTGTGCTTAAAAAACGAAGTGTTTTTTGTTTATTTTGCAGTTGCTATTTTTTACAAAAATTCATAAAAATAAAATGTACGAACGATTGTTAAGTTCACAGTAGGCCTATTATACTTTTTATACTCTTTATATTAGCTTCACTTTAGTGAGGTTGTGAGTGAGCTGGGAATTTCACGTATGCTGTCATCTACAGTCGTTTATGAAAATATACTGTACAATGTACCATAAAACGCATAAAACGAGAACCGTATAAGTCTTCGCATAATTATAAAACTTCAATGCAATTAGCATCTATAAATTAATAAAATTTGCAGAAATTAAAAATGGAATTACTCAAAACTCGCATAAATCAAATATCGATAAATTTAAACAAATCAACAATCGCATAAATTTAATTTCGCATAAATCGAAACATGCAGAAACCAAAAATGAATTTTTTTTGCGTTATATATGCACATACAGCATATCTGTATATTGCAACAAGCTATATAAAGAGTATGCTTAAAAAACATTTTAATATACTGTACTGGTTTTATGAACTGGAGTTGAGGGATATAATTTTTTGATTAGGTTGAGTTAGGTTTGTTTTTTTTCTTTGTATTTTTTATTATTATTATTATTATTATTTATTATTTATTGCATTCGACCCGTAGGGGTCACGGAAATATTACAGAACAGTAAGAAAATTAAATTGATAACATTGAAAACAAAACAAATTGCTAAAAACAGTAAAATCATTAAAATTGACAACAGTGAATAAAATCAATTGCTCAAATTTATATATTTAAATAAGCATCTATGAAACTTTTTTACATCATTTTCTATGTTAGATACATGACAATAGGCAAATTTTCTAAGGCGAGTGGTTAAATTATTTCATTCCAAAAATTTTATATTTTTTTTTACGATCCAAAGGGATCACGGAAAAACAAAACAAAATTATTACAGATAAACTCAAAACAATGTACAAAATTACAAATAAAAACATAGCCTATCCTGATAAAGTTAGATTGATAGTGGTGACACGAAATCAAAGTGAGGCTTGCCCGAAGCTGACATGCAATAAATACAAACGTACTGGTAAAATGATAATTAGGTATAAAATGGTGAATAGCATGTTGGAATAAGAAAAAATTGGAATAAGTAGCAAACTACACTACTAGATACTTCCACAACACATTGCTGTGAATTGACGTGTTGAAAGAGTAACTTATCAAAATTTGAGTATTTGATTAGATTCATTAAATTTGGAAACAACAAGTTTTCGTATGCGCAATGGCAGGCTGTTTAAAGTTTTTTGATCAGTAAACCCAAAGACCCTTACAGCTGAACGAATTGACGCCATTGTGGACTCATCATGGTGTAGGCTCGTTTCACCGAGAGTTCGATGTCGTCACGCATGTAATTATCGCCTAATGTGTACGACGATAACTAGATCAGGTTCACGTGATTAAATGGGTTCTTGTCTCCCTTTCCTCCTCCTTCTCTTACCAACTCCTATCTTTTCTTCCACCCCTCGTATTTACGTTTAATTACGTGGAGCGATCCACTGAGGGTTGGCGAGCTCGAACCCCACGAGAACTTTCTCTCTCTCACTCACTCTTTCTTTCTTTCTATCTCCTTTTTTCTCCTTCTTTTCTATCACTAGGAACCTTTTACTCTTTTCACCCATTTCCACCTTCTTCCCAGCACTAATGGCGCCGTCATTTTCTCGGTCGTCTCAACACTTCTTCTTCTTCTTTCACCGTGATTCTTCGTCTCGAGCCACCTCTCGCTATCGACCAATAAGCGCCCAGTCCTCTCACCCTATTGATTTCTTCGGTTGCCGCAGTACTGTAAACAAGGCATCTATACCTTTTTTATTGGTTCGGTTGAGGTACTGTTTTTCCCCCCCACTATAGTGTGTGTTGTGTATGTTATCTCTTTTTACGTCTTCCAATCCCTGCAAGAATAAAAGGTTAACTTTTGTGTAGGGGGTGGGCGATAAAGGGATGGGATCCGAAATCGATGTTTCGTGTTCTGTTGCTCTCGAAGGCAACGCAATAAAAATTCGCTGGTGATTTTTGAAATATAAAGTTGTGGTGAAGAATGTGAAATTTTGGCTCCACTGCATCGTGTCGCTTAGGGACCGAAATGTGTCTTGGGACTTTTTGTAGACCCTAGAAACCGAAGTCAATAAGAATCCGTTTCAAATAGCACCTAAGGTGGAACCGAATTTATTCAGTGTGCTTGATATTTTCTGTTTATGGTTAGAATCCACAATACTGTGTAATCAATACATTATGAATTTTTAAGTTTAACGGGATATTTTTTAGATATAACTTTGAAGACTTTGTAAACAATTCATTTGATAGTTTCTTCTTATCGATTTTTCTGTGAACCAAGTTGATGACACGTTCATTATTAAATATGCAAAAAACGCACGTCACATACAATATGAAACATTTTATTCGTTTGACAGTGACGACAGAGCTATTATGTATTATCTTCAATAGATTTATTGTTAATTTATTGAAAGTTAATTTAGGTTGAAATTTGATTTTACGCCAGGAATTGTTGTCATAAAATCACGCGAGCCATCAATATTTTCTAGACTTATTTATTGTTTAATGGACTTTTAAATCAATCGAATTACGTCGCGTGTTTTGTGGCCATACACACATTTACCGACATTAAAGGCAATTGATTTTTGACAATACCATATCGCTTTGTAATCAATTTTTCGATGATTAGGATGACTACACAATTGCGGCTTTGTCACCTGCATCGACGAACGTCGCGAGTGGCTTCTCCTCGTGCATGTTGAGTATCGCGTGAAGCCAACCTCACAATCGCTCACTTCACGCTAGTATTTGAAGTTTAATATTCGTTTTACGCGAACGTAATGATCGCATTAACAAGAAAAAAATTTTGTGATTAGCTTTCTAACGAGTTTGGAATCGTGTTTTAACGCTTAATAATTATTATTATTTTTTTTTTGATATGGATCATTTAGCTTTCGGTTCTCCGAGTTTATTATTCAGGACTTAAAGTTATTGCTCACCTAGGATCAGCTTTTTTCTTTTCGCTACTCACAGCGAACGAATGCAGGGTCACGTAGTCTCTCGTGTTGTGTCGGAGTAGCGACCTACAAGATGACACAAAATGTTGAACGTTCCAACGGTTTTCACTGTTGAAAGAAAAATTTGCGCATTAAGCGAAAAACACAAGGGTTCGTGCCTTCGAGGATGTTAAATCGTTCGTCATCGTCTTTCTTCTTGACGAAATTAGAAACGAGAATTTGAGATTAAGAAAAGACGTTGTAAAGGAAAGAGGTGTACGGGGGGAGAGTGGGGGATAAGAGACTCGAAGGTTTGGAAGGAGGAAAGAAGAGGAAGTTTGTATCGAGATAAACGGCGATGCGCCACCCAGGAATTGCACGTTATTATAGCAAATGATGTTAACGACAGCCAAGCGCGTGAAGATGAGAGAGTGGCAACACCTGCGTCATCGTGTGCGCGCGATTAGGAGGAGAACCTTCTCCACCGACTCGGAGGGGTCATTAGAAGACACTCTCCGACAGCCGTCTTTTTTATCCTTCAACCACTTTCTCTCTCTCTCTCTCTCCGAGAACGAAAGATGGTGACGAAAGCGACCACCCATCACGTGGGATTAGGTGGAATAAAGAAATGAGGAAAAAAGTGAAGGAAGCGTGCACGGATCGGATATGACGAGAGATGCGAACGCAAAACTGTCCTCGCCAACGATCGGATTCCTACGCAGAGTTTAGTAATGACAAATTTTGAATTTTAGGTCGAATTATGGTCAGAAAAACTTAGGTTTATGTTTATAGTACGAGTTTTATTAGTTTGAATTGTAAGTGAGTTGTGAATTATAATTTTATGAGTGTTGGAAGACTAGGTTTCAAAATAAAACAAGGGGGTTTTCACTTAAGAGTTGTGATATATGACAATATATAGCGTGTTCTTAAAAATATTAAAGTACGGTACATGTTAACTATAAACTCATTACACAGTTAGGTGTATAATAGTATCTACAATTTTTAAAGGAACATTTCTTGGTTATTAAGAATAAAATATGACGTTACGATTTGGTATATGATAACCTACAAATTATTGCTAAAAGACAAAGTATGCTATTATTGAGTAACACAAGATTTAAGTTTTTCGTGGTCTATTTGTGATATCTTTATATGAAATGGTAGTTTAAATCGAGTTAAGCATTTGGTCACAATTACTATTTTAAAGTTTTGTTTTGTAATGCTTAATGGTTTTATTCAAGCCTCAAACATGTCCGATATAGTTTGCTTTCTAAAGAGAAAATAAGATATATACTTAACACAATATTGAATTCTCATTTCAATTATTTGACACCACATTTCCGATAATTGTACTGTCGCCATTGACTTAGTGCGTTGATCATACGTGCAGGGTTTATTTATATAGAGAAGCTTACTCTTGGACATTACTTTATTGACGTCGATTTTATTTTTTTTCAAATGGGTTAAAGAAAAACAGAAAAAAATATTCTTTTTTTAGGTTGAAAATTCAATTATTTTCCGTTTGTAACCTAATGAAATTTTTTCTTCTCTATTAAGTTGGGGGCAATCGAATTTTCGTTGTCGCTCGAAGAGTGTTGAGTTGAAGTAGGAATTCGAAAGCTTTTTCGGGTCTTGCGTTGCCGCCACTATGCGCTAGATTAACTGGAGATTGAACACACGCCACGCTAAGCCCTGTCTGTCCTTCATTCATTTTACTCGCTCGTTCTCCCTTCTTTTTTTTCTGCCCTTACTACCACATACTACTTACTGCAACGACTTCTTCTTTGGTTCTATTTTTTTTTCCTCGTCGCTTTTTAGTCGTTTGTCGTCGTCGTCATTGGTGGATGTCACGCTGCTTTTTGAACTGCGCTTCAATTTCTAGGGCGACCTCGTCTCGAATCGCCGTTAAGGCTTGGTCGACTGTTTTGGACTTTTGGACTCCGCCCGTAAACACGCCATTAAGAACGAGCCATAAAGGCGATCGTTTTGAATATACTTTTCTATCCTAATAGTCGGCCTCGAGCATTAACGGTCAAAATCACGCTAACGGTTCCCGAAACAAGATTTTCCACGCTACGAAACCAGTCCACCGACTTAATCTCTTTTCCCCCTTTTCTCATTTTTACTCACTCGGTTTGGTAAACAGAATGATGAACAAGAAATCTGTTGCGCTCAAAACGCGCAACGAAGGGGATAAAGTGCGCGCCATTCAGCGTACGCGACGAAAACGTCGTTGCAATTAAATCGTAGGGTTTTGCGGTAAATGTTTTTTAGGTGGTGATAATGAGAGTTGTTCGTTGTCGTTAATGGGGGTTGGTTTGTAAAATAATTCACTTTTCTCTTTGTTTATGTTAATCTTTTTATAAACTCAACTTCATAATGCATTCGTGGTGTTTTATTCACGTTTTCATCAGATACTTCTTAACCCTAAAATTTCACGTTGATATGAAATATTTGATTAATATGAAAAAATGTAGAATATTGTGCAAACAAACATTACATTTCCACAACTAATACACATTAATAGGATCATCTAAACAAGAATTGTGGTTAAACGTTCAAATTCATCATGTTTAAGAAGTGAAGATATTTTTGAAAACTGTTTTTCTCCAAGACCATTTCTTGGGATGCAATGTCTAAGTGAATTTTACAAATTGCTTTATTTTCTTGACTGACGACTAGTTGATGACTTTATTATTGGTGACTTAACAATATGCGACATAGATACTTTTTTTTTAGTTGATATTGACTAATATATGGGTTTTAAAAAGAAGTTAAATGGGAGTTCCTTTGACGGTTAAATTAATTCTGTTGTGTACCACTTAGCAAAAAATAGAATGTTCGTTCCGTGGATTCTAAAAATTCAATGTTATTCATTGAATTCTTAAATAACGTGGGTTTGTTTTTGAATTTTAAATTCAAAAATCTCTTGTTTGAAATTAAAGGAATTTTACACTACCTAACATAACAATACGGAGATGGTGGCAGCATGTTAATTTCAAATAAACAAAAACATTCATTCATTCATTAATTCATTCATTATACACACCAAACACAGAAAGAAGCATATTGATGATAAACTTCTGAAATGGCAGTTGGTCTTTATAATGACATTCAAGCAACTAGTCGGGCCTATTTTTTCTAAACGTTAACAATTGGAGGCTTGCCCGGAATAACGTTGTATGTTACAAAAATTCAATATTGAAATTATTACGAAAAACTGTGCCTCATATATGGGCCTAGCTAGTGCTGTCAATAGACAAACTCATACTTGTTTAAAACATACATATATCACGACAGTCATTGTGTTGCTGAATACTTCTTTTGCCATTCACTCAAAACTATGAATTGTTACATACAACGTTATTCCGAGCAAACCTTCAATTTTAGACACACACACACAAAAGATTTTTTGTTAATCTATAACATAGAAAATCAACTTGGAAAGAATAAAGAGTTTAATAGACAAGTACTGGTTTGACGATGGGTAAATTCTAGCGTTTGATTGGCTGTTGACCGACGTGCCGCTTGGAGTCCTACTCTCGCGCTCAAATTAACTCTAATTAAGCGAATATTGTAAATCAATAACTAAACCCGTCGATTCCCCAGCGAATCCAATGCAAATCCAATTGTCGGCACGCGAATCATTCGCTTCACTTACCGGATAAGCGAAGACAATTTTCCGTTAGAAAAGCCACACAACCGCTTTTCTCGTACTCTGTATAGAACAATGGTACATATTCAAATGAAGAAGCAGAGAAAAAAAGTACCACTTTTATAAAACATGAAAGCTACCTGTGTTAAAACTAAAGACATCGCAAATTGATTTTGAAACATAACGAGGAAAATAAACAACTGAATAAAAATAAAATCACGTTGTGAAGTATAGACCTACTATTAAGTTTTTGTTTTTTCCATTACCGTCGAAACCCGATGTTAAGTTTTTTTTTTTACAAATGCATTTTATTTATTTATTTATTTATTTATCTATTTAAAATCTTCCTTTCCATTGGGATAAACAACTATATATACATTTATATACATTTTTTTGTTGTTGTAATTTTTATGGTTTCCTCCAATCTCATCTTCTGAATCGGTAGTGCGGCAAAAAGTTTCTTATAAAAGTTACTCTATTAGTCGACGTCGTGATTTTGTAGACCGATGTAGTAAAAAATTGTTAAGGGCCCGACGAGTTTTTCATAAACTGATTCATTGTGTGTGTGTGTGCTTGCTGAAGATGAGTTTCTTCTTTCCAAGTTTTGACAAAACGACAGCGGCGAAGACAACCATTTTTTTCTTGTTTTATTCTTCTTCTTCTACTTCCTGGTGAAGCCTAGTTGGCCAAAGCAACCTATTGATTCAGCTGTCAGTGAGTCCAACCATCTCAACTCCTGCGTCACTAACGTTTGCAGCGCCTCCTACGCATTACTTAAGCCCCCGCTTTTTCCTGTCTAAGCTGGAATTGGAGTAGAAACAGGGTTCCATGTCAAGTCGACATTGTCTAACGAACGGTTATTTATCTCACTCGACAATGTTTTCTATCGTTTCGACTTGTTTTTCTTAAAACTCAGATACGCTATTATTTGGTTCGATTTTTTTTTGTTTTTATCTTTTATTTCCAACCGTGTGTTTTGTTTCACTCAGGGAGAAGTTCGATCCGTTGCCAAAATATCGAAAAAATGATGGTTCGACATGTGTTGGTGGTGTGTGTTAAGAACTTTCGCTTTTCTTCGATGTTTACAAATTTCTTGAGATGAATTTTGTTTTTTTGAGGTTGTTCAACTGGTCTTATTTAATAAGGTTTTTCACCTCGACGTTTGAACGACGATAATTCTTTTTAGAAAGTGTGACCAGAAGTCTTTTTTTTTCAATGATTTTCTGTATTGTTGTATACGCTGGTGAAAAGTGCTCTCTCTAATAACGTATTCAGGTAGCATTACGCATGCTTGTCACGATAGCTACTTAATAGAAATTCAATTTCATTATGCGGTTTCATGATGAGGCATGCGATAGCGTGAACTTGATCATTTAAACTCGGATTTAACCTATAAGCTACATTGTTAAAAGGATTTATGACTTATCATTTATGCAGTGGGTATTAATATTTTAAAATGTTTTTTATTGGGTGGAGAGTAATGACAAAACTGACATATGTTTGCTGAAAATTGGCACTGACCACTTTTGTTGCCACACAAGAGCTACGTATTTCGACATTGAGTTTAGCACCTCCAAAGTATGTCGAGTCACGTGATATGATTTCGCTAATCCTATAGGTTGGTTGGGATCACGTGACAAACTTCAGTGAAGACAACTATCAATGTTCACGTTGAAGTACGCAGCCCACACCTTTATTCAACATTTAATTTGATTTCAATTTAATCCTTTGTTATATGGCAAGTTTATTTTTACTGTAGTATCTATACTACTTACTAAAATATCTGAGTGACGGAAGTAGATCCAATTATTTCACGCCCTACCAATCACGCGTATAT
>JAQIWH010005893.1:0-13783 GCA_034695005.1 Cryptops parisi | reverse complement strand
ATAACTGGAACGAATATTGCGACAGCAATATGAGCTTAAACAACTTTCCCGTCAAGTTGACGGGTTTAAAGCTAGTAGTGAATAATGCAGTTACTGCAGTTAATGCAGAAAATTAGTAGTACCCCATAGGTCAAGCACTAAATAAATTAATATGGAATTTATGTTCGGAATGTTCCTGGAGGCTTAAATCCATCAAATTATAGTGTATTACATTTGAAATATCTTGGGGAACACCCTGTATGTTTAAATTTTTAAACAGTTTTAAATTTAGTTTCAAACGTTTTGATGTGAATGTACATTTTTTGTCACATTGAAAGAAAAAAATTGTTTTATTGTCACCTAACATCTTTCAAGTATCCTAATTGTTTTTAGCGTATTGTTATCGATCATTTTTAAACAATTTTTGTGTAGTTTACGTTGTATATATTTATTTATTTATTTAAAACAACCAAGGTGGTCAACAGGAAATAAATACAAAATACACAAAAATGAGTAATATCATTCAGAACAAATGATTGAAACTGTAAATTGCCTAAACACTTTTGAATTCCAATTGGGATGTACAGTGAATTTACGTAATTTAATGGGCAGATATAGGTACTGCGTTCGTTTCGTAGTCTATAAAATCAATCATACTTACTATCAATTATTTTGAAGTGGGTTTTATTTTTTGGAGTGTCATGTCATGCCTCTAGGTTGTTTATTCGTATAAAAGGTCAAAATATATATATTTTTTAAAAAGCTTTTCCTTTTATCGATTATTTTAAAGTGTTTTATTTTTTATGTTGTTATCAGTGTCATGATGACGTGCAAAAAGTCGTGCAGATCACGCGCAGTATAAACCCCGTGCAGTATGAAACTCGCGCAGTACAAAGCACAGTATGAAACTCGTGCAGATCATGCGCTTTAAACTCTTGCAGATCACGCACAATATACTCAAGACCCGTGTAGACCACGCGCAGTATAAAACTCGTGCAGATCACGCGCAGTGTTAAAGCTGTGCAGTATGAAACCCGTGCAGAACACGCGCAATATGAAACTCGTGAAGATGTCGTGCAGTGTTAAACCTGTGTAATATGAAACCAGTGCAGATCACGCATACTATTAAACTCGGGAAGATCACGTGCAATATTAAACTCGGGAAGATCACGTGCAATATTAAACGCGTGCAGATCACTCATAATATAAAATTGCGTGCAGTATGAAACTCGTGCAGATCACTCTCAGTATAAAATTCGTGCATATCACGGGCAGAGTATGCAAATCGCACGCAGTATAAAACTCGTGCATATCGCGCGCAGTATGAATCTCGTGCAGATCGCGCAGCTCTTAGCTCGAGACGTTGCCTTCACTGTCGATTGGCTCCTCGCGAAAGGGAAAGAGTTGAAGCACACACTCCACTCACAGACACACCACACATGCACAGAGCACTCCACCGACTCGGTTGATTGCAGCAAGACGAAGAAGACGGCAGATTGTGTGCACGCGTATCGAATTCGCCAACAACACACATTTCTCGATTTGTTTATTTTTTTTATTTCTTCATCATCTTCCCCTTTTTGGCTTCTTGGATTTTCTCCGCTACAACCCAGCCTCGGTGCAGCGGAAAACATTTTTTTTTCTAGTTAACACAGTGCTCGTAATTTCTCCACACAAACACACATACACCCACCTTCGTAAGGTGGTGGTGCATCAGTGTTAATTAGATTCCGGCCACAACCATCTGCAATATTATTGTTTTTCTTTCTTTTATTCTTCATTCGAACCACGAACACGCGTGCCAAGTGTGTGTGTTTACTAATATACAAAAGTGTTGTAGTGTTTATGTTGTGCGTAGTAAGGTGCACGCCACGCGTGACGACGGTTTTCACTCGTGGTTGTGCCTCGTTAACAACATGAACCTACTATACCAAGACTTACCACCGTCCTGAAGACGAACAACAACACGAATCGGGAGACCTGAGTGTTAATTATTTATTTTATTTTTGTTCAAAAGCGAAAAAAAAAAATTTATCTTGCAATTTGTTTTATTTGAATATTGTTAACCACGCTATGGAACCAGCTGCCCACTCCGATAATGCCAATTTGGCACTATTGACCGTCGAGAAAATTCTCGTCTTCTTTCTCTTCATAGCTGCTGGGGTGAGTGTTTTGTTCCTGCTTTTTCACACTTATTCAACTGCGATATAAAAGAGCGGCGACAAGTTTTGTTTGCGCAGGTTGTTGACTTTTAATTTTCTTTTCGTCTTGTTGACGCGTTTGTTGGAAAAGGGTTTTAGTTCCATTCAAGTTTTTAGTGTCCTTTCTTCTTTTCTTTTTTTCTGTGTAATTTAAGTTTTTATTTGATTTTATTTATTTTTTGAGTTGGTAATTTAGCGACTTATAAATATACCTGATGAAAATTGCTGATACAATACTAACATCACCTCCTCTTTTTTGTTTCTGTAATATTTCACAGAGTTGATGTCGTTGACGTAAAATCAATGGGTTTTTTTGTTCCTTGAAGCGTGGCTTAATAATAGGTTTGGTTGTTGTTGTTTGATTATGAACAGTTTGAGTTAAATTTATTATGGGTATTTAGAAATTTGTGGATTCTGTTGGAATGTTGATAATAATTAACATTGATATTATAGAGGTGTGAAAATTTAAAGTGATTTGTGGAATGCTGAAAAAAATCTTATACAAAAGGGTAGTATTAAATCTTACACAAAATTAATAGTGATTTATGATACTATGAGTTAAATACGGGACTACTACCATAAAGTTAAGAAAGATGATTTAAGGTAAATGCTCATATTATATGCGAATAAAAGAAGACAGATTGAAGCATATTTTATAATTATGTCGAAAAATCAACAAAAAATATTACAAAATTTTAATACATTTTATATTCAAATTTTATGTTTTTATGAACAAATAATTTTATAGTTCAAATTTTTGTCTAAAAAAAAACGGTATTTAAACATAAAAAAAATTAGGGTATTATGAAAATTATGAAAACAAAAAATTTTAACTTTAATTTCTCGATTAGAGAAAATGATTTTAACTAACCTAAAATAATTTTACACAAGACGTTATTTCATACTTTGCCAAGAGAATCCAACCATTCTATAAGTTATTGCTAAGCATTTTGTACAATGATTGGATTCCATACATTGCCGGTAACATACACATATTGTGTTCAGTATTTCGTGTGTATTGTATATGTTATGTTATTAGCATGTAAACCAAAATTTATATATTGATAAAATTAAAAATGTAATTTATATATATATTTTTTGTACTTTTTATCAGTCTTTTTTAATTAAAAGTAATAAAATACTAAACAAAATATTTTTTCCAATATTATTTTTGTATAATAAAAATCATTTTATTTATACATGTTGTTTGTCACTGAACAGTAAGACGTTCATAATGTTTGTATATTCACTCTAATCTAAAAGCCTTTAAAACCCGAAATCAGTAGTCAAAACCCGATTGACCTTAACCACTAAGATTAGGTTAGCTAATGCCGCCTAAGGCCGCCAAACAGTCAGATTGTTAATTCTAAAATCGATCGGTTAATTCTAGTTTTGACTAGTCAAATTCAGGTTTTTAACTGAATTTCGGTTTTGACGGTGACATATGGCTATCTCAACACTTAATAACTAACATTATAGAGACTAACACACTAGAGCACATTAAATCATCCAAAACAATGTACAAAAGTTTCATAATTTAGCAATATACTTGTTTTTTGTTTTTATACTCTTTATATTAACTTAATTTGTGAGTGAGCTGGGAATTGAACGTATATTGTCATCTACAGTCGTTTATGAGAATATATATTCCAATGTACCAAAAAACGCATAAAACGAGAACTGTATAAGTCTTTCGCATAAATTAAGAAACCGCATAAGTCTAGTGTAAAAAAATTTCATATATAAATAAATCAATTCGAAATTGCAGAAATCAAAAATAAAGGAATTACTCAAAACTCGCATAAATATCGAATTACTCAAATATTGTATACATTTTAATTCGCATAAATCGAAATTCGCATAAATTGATTGAAACATGCAGAAATCAAAAATAGATTTTTTGTATGTACATAATACAGTATGTTGTACGGTATATGACAGCATTCAAAGAATAAAAAGAATTTTATAATGTATTCGTTTGGTATCATGTAAGAAACGACTTGTGTTTTGGTTTTTATGATTTCTACAAAATTTCGAGTTTTTATTTATATTCATATCGATATTTAAATTGTATTATTTTTCATCATCGGTTTTTAATTTCTTCATGTTAAAATGTTGGTAAAGGTTTTGTCACTTTTGTTTTGTTTTTTTAATTTTGCGAATGTTTCTATTGTCTCACTGTGGTTGGCCCCTATTTTTTCCATTTTTCATTTCTTTTCACTTTTGCAACCTGTTATCCCTGAATCTTTTATCGCAAAAGTCAACAAAACTGAGCTCGCAAACATACACACACACAACTAAACATTATTCACACAGTGTCTTTTTTTTTAAAAAGAAAGATGTTGTCACGAGACCGCACACTCGGCAAACATATATACTACACTGCCATCTCAGAATTCGCATACAACTATTCTTGGAATTTGAAATGTCTTTGGCAACTAGAAAGCCTATTGAAAGATGTGAAACCCGACTTGCATGACGATGATGATGATGATGATGATGGTGGTGTTGAGGATGACAAAAAATGCTAAAGATAAACGAATGAAATGAATTAAGATTATTGTTACAGGGTGCTCCTAAAGTCACTACATACTTTATGACAAAATAAGGCGAATTTTTAATAAAAGGCTATTTGATTATTAAATCAATTTGGCATTTATTAATTGTATTATTTAAACTTATTTTTATTATTAAATTATAAAAAAAAAGTATTATTAAAATAATTATAAATATATTATTAAAACAATTTTAAAAGTTGTTTTTTTTTTGTAAGAATGTATATGTACAGTATATGTTTCCGACAATGTATAAAATTTCAGACATTATATAAGAATGCCAATTCTGGTGTAGGTGATGTATGAAATTAGCGTTGGAATAGTCATCTTAAGTATGAGGTATAAATTGGTATAATTTTAGGCTTTAATTGTAAGTTTTTTTAAAGAAAAATATTTTTAACTAACCTAATCTTAATAGTTGCATATAACACGTTATTTCATACTTTGTCAAATGAGACTAGGCGTTCTATATAATGCCTAGGTATTATGTACAGTATTTGAATTTCATACATCGCCGGTTACATATACAGTAATTGTATATGTTACCGACAATGTATAAAATCCAGGTATTGTGTAGAGTGCCTGATTTATTTTGTCAAAGTATGAAATTATTGAACTACTGTATTTAGATTAGTTAAGGTTAGTCTGTTAGTTAACATATTTCTCTAAAAAAAAAGTACTTTTCAATTAGATGTCCGACCTCTCTAGTGTTGCTTATACTTTTATGGGTTTATTTTACAGGTTAGGTTAGGAAAAAAAATCATACATTTAATAAGTTTTTGTTTTTCCCCTAACCTAACCTGTAAAATTAAATTCATAATCAATTACAATAAATAGAAACACGAGAGGTCGGGCATCTAATCGAAAAGCACCTAAAAAATAATTAGGCCTAAATTTTAACTTGACCTAGAGTGATTATAATGCTAATTTCAGAATTTGCCAAAAGTAGCTAGGAATTCTACACAAAACCTGCATCGCGTACAATGCCTGGATTATACACATTGCCGTAACATACAGTATTATAGATTAAGCTTACTGCTCCAACAAACGTATAATATGTAATTACTGTTACACTTTGTGCTGAACTTGTAAAAACATTGGTGATCCTGGTAAAGTATCGAACTTCAATTTGCTTGAGTGCTCATTCGGTAAACGCAATCAAATTTAGTGTTCTATTGCTCGAGATTAATTAAATTTCTTTATATATATATATATTTATTTTTTTGCTATGTGTGTTTTGTTTATTGAGTTTTGTTGTTTATTTACCAGAGCTCAGAAAACAAACATTGAAAAACAAAAAACAATTATATATAATATATATATAAATTTGTCATTTGCTATCAGACGAATTTCGTGGGTGGTTTTCTGTCTGTGACTTCTACTCAACATTATCCGCAAACGAAGGTGCACTTGTTTTGTTATTTATTGTTTTCGTCAAAGTTGTAAAAAAGATGAAGACTTTTCTTCTTCTTCTTCGAAGTAAGGACACTAACATTATACTGAAAAAAAAATTATTACTTATTGAAGCTTTATGTCTAAACAACGCACTTGTGTATTATATGGGTTTTAGCATGCGGAAGCTTTTACCGGATATCGATTGTGTTTTGAGTTTGCATATCTAAGTGCAGGGTTGTTTTGTTTTTTGTTTTTTGTTTTGTTTTCTTTCATACTGTTATGTCAACTATGAACAAAAACATCTCTAGAAAGTTGCGGAATTGAGTTAAAAAAACGTGAATTTTGTTTTTCATTTTGCGAAATGCTTCGCGTGATGTCAAAACAACTTACGTGTACGATTTATAAATATTTTTTTATTTATTTAAGTGCAGTAAATTTAAAAAGTTTTTATACGTAATGTGTAGTTTTACTATATTAAGCTAATATTAAAGCTTTATTAAAAAGTATCATTTCTTGAGAGTTTTTCCAATAGTTCCAAGAAATTTTCCGACATTTCCATAATGCGAAAGACTATGTTACCATCAAGACCTGAATTACGTTAAAACCTGATTAACTTAATTACGAGGTTTAGGTTAGTTAATACTGCCGAAGGCCGGTAAACTCTTTAATTGCTAATTCTAAAAAAAATAATCAGTTAATTCCAGTTTTGACGAGTCGAAATCGGGGTTTAACGTAATTCCCGTTTCACCAAACAATGTAATTGATGAGTTGGGTGCAAAAAAAACGGCGTAAATTCACTTACGTCGAGAAACACGTATTTACGTGTTTACGTATGCATTTTAAGGAATCTTAAAATGCATATATTGAATCGTTTTAAAACAGTTTATAGCATAAAGACATTGAGTTGCATATAATTTGCACTTGAGGACTTTTTTTGGAGCAAAAATATGGAACGCGACTATTGTGAATCTGAAATTTTTTGCGATTTCTTTCTCTTTTGTCGCTTCACTTCCTGGTTGTTTCACTTATTTGTGTCACCTCCAAAACAATGAAAAAGATACTGATGATTGGAAAAACGGCGTAAATGCATTTTATAAATTAGCACGATATTTGGAATAAGGCGTATTTGAATTTTTAAACTAGCCTGTAACTTGACGCTTGTCAACTAAAGTTAACAGATTTTTTGCAAAATCTTGTTCATTTTTCTTCTATAAATATAGAGTTGACAGGAATCTTTTTAAATCTTAAATTTGAAGGTGCCAGAAATGTTTGCCCTTTACTCAAAACTACATTTTTTGAGTTACACAGTAATGCCACACAACACTCCATTTTTTGAACATTTTTCATCAATAGTTTCAAGAACTTTTCCGACTTTTGCAGAATTTGGATTGCTATATAATTGGGTTTGGTATTCGAAGGGGATTTTTATTTCAATCGAACAAAGTTGTTGTTGAACATTGCTTGTTTTCCCCCAATAGATCTGATAACTTGTTACTATACAATATTTGTAAGTGCCAACTTGAAAGTGTTTTTCGTCGAACAATGTCAAAATGTTACACCAGGTAATTTTTAGAAACTTTTTTTGACTTTTCCAGAATGCGAATAACTAAACCGAGTCTAATCTTTAAAAGTGTGTGTTTTTTTTCAATCGAACAAAATTTTATAACATTGCGTGTTTTCGCCAATAGATTTGATAACTTGTCACTGTAATGTCGGCAAGTACCAAACTTGAAAGTGTTTTTTCATCATCGATTTTTCCTTCTTAATCCAATACAATTTCTTCAACTTTTTTTTTTTGGTGTTTTCTATTACACAATGTAGTAGAAATGACAGACTTTTGAAGGCCTTTGATCAACTTCTTTTGGTCGAGAGAGAGAGAGAGAGAGAGAGAGAAAGGAAACTGCCACCTGTGAACGTCACGCGATTTGACATTGAATCTAATCTGCCCAAAGGAACTTATAATAGTACAAAAAGGCGGGAAAAAAAACAGGCAAAACCAGGTGTGGTTCGTTGGAAATGTCGAAGAAAGTGTATTAAAAGAATAAGGAAAAATGAAGCCAGTCGGTGGCGTGTAGTTTCGAGGCAAGATTTGTAATTAAATTGGGATCGGAGCCACTAAATTACCATAAATATTAATTAGGGCGGCCTTGGGGGTGTCTTGACAGCTGGGCTAATAAACACGGTGTGTATGATTAGACCTTATTCGCATCAACGTTTTCGATCGATCTGTCTTCAATGATGTACAGGTAGGGGTTTTACAAAAGGGAGGGGGTAAAGGGTGTATATATATATATAGCTCGGAGGCGAGATAAGGGTTAAACTAGCCGTTGATGAAGCTCTAATCGAAATTTGCTATCGCTTTTGGCCATCGCCAAACGTCGTTCAGGAACGTTTCCCAAAAAAAAGATACCTTGTTCTATAGTGAGAAAGTTTAAGAAAAAAGAAGTTTTTCCGTGATCGATATATAGAGAGTACATTTCGGATGATGACGACAGACAATGACTAGGAAGAAAAAAACGTTATATATCGGAAAAAAACGCGTTGCTGACTACTTGTATGTAGTGGTGGTGGTAGTCGTTTGCGGTTGGAACACCGAGTTCAATGACCATAAAAAGATATAGTTGACGACATTCCTTCATCTCCATGGTGAAGAAGAAGTGATGTTCTCAGCAATAGATAACTTTCTTTGCCCTTGTGTTAGGTATAGCGTCGTATCAGAGCGCTTGCTATAATGGGACAGCTTTACGGCTGCTTTCTAATCCCATTGGGTTCGGTCGTGAAAGATGTAGTAAACAGGTGCGAGCAATTTAAATTAGAAGTGATATTGTCAACGGTGTCACTCTCTGCCACCGTGATGTGGTGCACGTTTTTTGTAAACACGCGATAATGCATAATTTATAAGCAGGCATGCATGAATATGTGGGGGTGTGTATATACAACTGTATATACTCTATACATACTGTATATTTGTTGTTATATACTCGTAAGGGTGGTCTTGTAATGGGGAGAAAAAAACAAAAATTTCATATTGAGTCGGAACACCAGCTTATCTTGTTTCAGTATTTAACAAAAAGTACTATTCCTAAAATTTGGTGAATTTCAGATGAAATTTAGAGGTCGCTGCCAAAGTTGGAAACATTGGTTTGAGATGGGAAGGGAAAAATAAAAGTTTTATTTTGAATAGAGGCACCAGCTTATACAGTATTTGAGTGTAAAGACACCTCTAAGACGTGGTATACAAACAGTCGTATTTGTGCGAATCTACAAGATTTACTTTATGGATTTTTATCCATTGGCTATACTATAATTTCAATATAGCAGTACAACATTTACCTACTACCAAGTAGCTATTTTGTTTTACTATACAGCTTTCTAAGTGTTTGCAACTCTAAATAGCTTCAAGGAGGAACCAATAAAGTTTGCAGTTATACTATAAAGTTTGACGTTTATGGAAGAAGTCGTTAATTTACAACCGAATTTACACTCTGGATGTGTTCAGACTGTTTTGGTGATGTTGTGACTTGTGTCATTTGAACTACATTGGGTGAACTGGGAACATTGCGTGTAACAACACATTCTAAAGTTCTATCAAAGTTTGATTGTGTTAAAATATATATATATAAGTTAGGAAGTTTAGAAAGTAAATGACGTCAATAAAGGGTTGGCTTTTGTTAAGTTTTTTGGGCTTTCAGTGGGGGAAAGAAATTACTTGGAAGTGTCTTGACGTTGTTTCCAGTTGTTGTAGTTCCTTGACGTTGCAGTTAAAAGGAACTTGGAGATAAAAGCGAAGAAAGCCTACACCATTATCTGGAACGAGATAAGCTGAGTACTGTATCTGAAAAGGAACTCTATCTGAAACTATATCTAAAGAAGGAACTAGTTTATCTAAAGGAACTCGCGTGCGTGATTGGGTAAACGTGACAGTTTTCAACACTCGTGTTAAAAAAAATATATATTTTATATATAGGTAGTTTTCGGTTTATGCGAGTATCTTGTAATTCGAGGTCGCTAATAAGCGACGACAACAAACCTATCATAATCCTCGACAGCAATCTCTGATTATTTTTATATGCGAGAAAATATAACTTTTATGCGATTCAGTTCGTTGGTACACAATGACAACGGATTGTCTACGACAGTTTTGTCACTGTATGGGAAGTTCGATATATGCGAGTTTTGTCAATATGCAACAAGAGAAATTTGTTTCAAATGTTCGTTATAGGTAAAAAAATTCGTTATTATGCGATTTTGTGCGATGGTGCACAAGAAACTGAACACTCTTATCTTTTATTTTACAATGTGTACGTCACGTTTGGCACAAATCCTGTTGTTTTTTTTCTGGAAAGGCTCGGTGCAGTAACCGGTCAGAACCAATATTTATGCCACAGTTGGGGGTACTTTTGCTCAGAACAGTTGATTCAAGAATATTTAGACAGTCCTTTCTTAAATCCTTTCAATCTTTCTTAATTTTGTTTACCTATCTTTGTAATTATACGTTTTATTTGTGTTAATTACGTGTGATATGAAAAATACAACTGTTTGAAGTAACCTTCTCTAAATTTGTAAAAATTGGAGTTGACCGGTCAGTGCACTGGCTCCTTCAAATTGTTCGTGTTTCCATGTTTAATTAGGCGATATTTGTTTATTTATGCGACGTTTCCACAGAACATAATCCTCGTGTAAAATGAACACTTACCTGTGTACTAAGATAGACGTTTCTCTTTAAATTTGTTTTAAAAGTCAGATGTTTATTAAGAAAATGTTTTAGATTATTGTTTACAAAACAGTATATTCACCGCAGTACGAGTTTACTTCCTCGTATTACGTGAGCCGTCGTGTTTTTGCAAACTTTTTAGTGATGACGTTGTCCAAATGTTATCTTCCTTTTCACACTCTTCATCATCAGAACGTGGGAGGCAGCAGCCACCGCTAGTACTAATAGAACAAGAAGCAGCACTTCTTCAAAACTACAGTAATCAGCCCAAGGCGAATTTCTCAAGGAGATGATAATGATGGAGAGGAAGAAAAAAATAAGAAGAAGAGTTATTTTATCATCAGTTTCTGCTTAATGCCACGTTAATTTATATACAGCACTTATTCTCTCACTCAACCATCCTCCTCCTCCTCCTCTCACCTCCGCAATCTCGTTTATCGGATGTCTACTTAATAAGGGCAGCGGAAGCGACGACCCCTACCACTACTAATATAGTACACAGTTTGCTCACACTACACACACAAGTTGCAGCTTCGCCCACGCGAAACGGTGCAACAACGTGGAACGTCTTGTCGGATGTAAACGCATGATTCACAATTTTGGCTTTGCATTTGCTCAAGAGCAGTGAAAGATGCAAAAGGGTTGAAAAGAGTGTGGCGCCACGACATCATCGAACCACTTTGGCTACCACAACCATCGCTAGCCTCTGCTACTGTATTATACACCACCGTATAGACTCCTCCTCTCCTCTTCTTAATCGACCCATTTTAACACTTCAACGTGAAAACCTGACGAGGCGAAAATATTTTGTTATGACAGACCGAAGGACGCGTTTGGAGAGGGGATATCTCTTTTCCACTCTTTTGCCAGAATGGATGGTTGATAGGGTTATGTTCTTTTTTTTTTTAATCGAACTTCCTGGCACTAAGAGAATTGGATTAAAGAAAACTATTTAATCTCACGAGGAATATCTGGACAGTTTTTGGTGTGTACTGATGTTGCGACGTTGTTTCTATACGATTTATATTAGCGTCACTTGTGAGTTTGTGAGTGAATGAGCTGGGGATTGAACTTATAACATAGACTAAACATAAACTCTTTAGTCTTTGCTTATACTGTCATCTCGTATAGTTGAGCGAAACGAGTCTTTCTTTATTCCAGTTGGACAAAAATCAGCATTTGGCTGAATTTTGTGATAGATTCTTCTCAAAAATTACATGAAATTTTTCACACTCAACGTAAAAGAGACTGTTAACATTAACTCATTAACATTCAAAAACGGGTTTAAATTTATGCCTGATTTACGCAGCAATAGTTGAATTTAATAACTTCTGTAGACACTTTTGTGTGTGGTCAAGCAGCCTAGTTGGTAGAGGTATGGGGTTCGGCTCTGCAGAGTTGGGGGTCGGCTCTGCATTCTTTGTTGTTTTTACTTTTCATTTTTTATTCAAACCATCCTAGTTACTAGATCGTTTAAATTTTTGCAAACATTTTTCTTTATATTTTTTATACTTCACGCGAGTCCAATTGAAGCCTGGCTTTTTTGCTAGTTACTCCGTATATAGTTTAATGTCAAAATTGCATAAAATGAGAACCGCATAAATCGAAAACTGCATGAGTACAATGTAACAAAAATCACACCAATCGAATCGAAAAGTTGCAGAAATCGAAAATGGAATTACTCAAAACTCGCATAAACCAAATATCACATTACTCAACGATAACATAAATCGAAATTATATAAAGTTTTTTCTTAAAACTATATTTAATGTGCTGTTCTTGTTATACGCTTTATATTAGCTTCACTTGTGAGTTTGTTAGTTTGTGAACTTATGAGCTGGGGATGAACGTATACTGCCATTCACAGGTGTTTATGATAATATACTGTATAGTTCAATGTATACCAAAAATTGCATAAAGTGTGAAATTCTACACCAAAAAATGTAGAATTTCACACTTTTTACCTAGAAAATTCATGAAATTTCACACTTTTACTAATTTCATTAGCTATTTAATATATTTGTTATTTAATTAGTAAATGTTTTAATATGTATTCATCAGAGATAGCTATGTCTAAAGTTATAATTGATGAAAACAGAAATTTCAAAAATGTGATACATTTTTCATATTTTTACTAATTCCATTAAATAGTACAACTATAGAGTTAATGGAATGCATTTCACATGTCAACTATATAATTCATGAAATCACAGAAAATGAATTCACTTTTCAACTTGACCATTAGGATAAGTGTATCACGTGTGTGTTCTACGCTCTTTAATAAATCGAAACGCAATATTCCAACTTTACAAACCATTAGTATTAATCCTATGTCGTGAAGCTGTTTACATTGTGATAATGAGATTGTGCAATAATTACCAATTCGTGTGGATGTTACATCAACCGAGTTTTGTTTTTGTTTTTCATCCATTTGCATTAGGTACGATGTTGTAAAATTTGAGTATGAACACGTTTGAAACTTTGTTTTCAAATTGAATTAACATCATAAACTCATCGTTATTTATGACGTTAAACTCGTCTTGTTTAGTTTTTCTTTTTTTTCTTTTGTTACATTTTTAGAAATGTAGTCATTTCGGTATATTAAAAATCACAACACAGTTTCAGAATAACATGGAAAAAAAAGAGTGAAACCAGACGTGATGAAAAGTGTATCGCAGTACATAAAACTAAAGTGGAACTTAATGCCAAAACAGTGCTTGATCCCTTTGGATCATACGATGACGATGATGTTGTCGAGTGATGATGACAGGACCTCAAAAGCTCGTAAAGTTGCATGTAGTCCATGTTGAGAATTAGGGAAAAGCTGTGCTGAATTTTTCATTTAACACCAACATGATGGAATCGGGCAGATTCTCGCTTGTCATCGTGAGCAGAATATGTGAAAACTGGGGATCAGCTGACAGCACATCTCCAACTTT
>JAQIWH010005892.1:0-13783 GCA_034695005.1 Cryptops parisi | reverse complement strand
GAAAATTATAACTAATATATCACTAACACTAATAATAACAAACTCAATAGCGAGCGAAGCGAGCAGGTTCCCCTAGTACATTACTTAAAATAGAAAACTTTGGGTTTGTATGGTCAACACACTTGTGGCGCTAGTAGTTATTTTTAAAACTAACACAAATTGTCTAGGGATATGTTGACCAGTTTAAGTTAGTTAAAGTGGTGTTTTTTTTTAACTCATCTAAACTGGTATCCATACTCATAGACATAGTTTAGGGTAATTCAAAAACTACTAGCGTGTTTAGTATGTAAACTCACAAGTACCAAAACTATTTTCTTAAACTATTTTAAATTAATTTTAAATTTATTTGAGCCAAACTAAAGTAGTAATAATCTCAAAAACTAATTTTATACAGGATGATCCAAACATGCTTACAATGTTTCTTTTTGATTTCTAATCAAAATTGTACCAAATTAAAATGGTAGACTTGTATATTAAATTAAAATAGTAGACACTAAAAGACAGGGTGTTCCAAAAAAATTTGTTATTTTTCTAATCTCGAATCATATACCAAAGTAAAATGGTAGACACTAAAAGGACTGTTTTTGTACAGGGTGATCCAAAACATTCTTACAAAAACAGTGTTTTGATCTCGTTGTTTGTATAACTTTTTTGGGGGTGTGTATATTATATCTTACCTATAATGTAACGTTCAGTGTACTGAGCCATGGTTTTCGAAAAAGTGTATAAAGAAAATAATATACGATCAATTGTGGGAATGAAGCATCCGGTGCATCGTTGGTACAGTACTAACAAAAACAAAAAAAAATTAAAACGGGGGGAAAAATGGTGGAAGTAGGCTAATGCTAACGGCTGTGCCCTGGCCTCTTTTAAATGGTAAAGAAAACAGTTTGTGCAAATACTTTGTGACCTTGGAAGCTTATGTCATTTTTTATATATATATATATATCTATATATTTTTGTTTTTATTTTAATTTGGTGGTAGTCTTCAATTTTGATACCAGGAGTCCTGAAAGTGCAGAGTTACCAATTCGACTCTTGAAAATGTTGAGAGTAGGCCCTACATTTACAAAACAACTGGTAAACTACTCTTGATAGGAATATATGTGTGTATATATTTATAGCATAATCTTAGTAAATAAAACCCAAAAGTGACTTTGTTTTCGATTGCTGATTGGTTGATGAATTAAAAGTTTAAACAATGAAGGCAACAATGGATGTTATTTTTGAATTAACATGAAATTCTCGCGCTATCTCTGTATTGTTGTGTCAGGTGGTTTACATTGAAATTCCAAATAGCATTCGTTGACTTTTCAACGGGTTCAAGCTAGTATACTATATTTGTTATGTACAAAAGATTAGAATGACATGCTGACATTAGTCAATATAACTATGAGACTGCTACTTAGTATAGTAGTAATGTCGGTGATTTAATTCAAAATGACTGTTCTGGACATAAGGAAGTTTCGATGATAAGTTTTTTTTTTGGGGGGGGGGGGTCACTCAGAGTTCAAATGTAAAATGTATTACAGTAAGTAAAGAGGTCAGTGGTTAAATAACATGTTTTGTTTTAGAATAACAAATTGGCTAAGAATGAGAAGATCTCACAAATTAAGGCCATGCAAGATGATATGTTTTGAGTCGTGAAGTGTATCATGGCAACACGACATGAAAGCGAATTCAAATTTTGTGACTAAATTTTTTGTAAGCTACGGTAGTTTTTTTCTTCGAAATACGTTATAAGAAACTTGTTATAAAAAAACAAACATGAAAATCACACCTCCAAAAAGTATATTTTGTTTAGCTAGCCATAGATTTTGAAGTATATGCTTACCAAGATCCAAGATGGTACTTTTGGATTTTATTTATTCTGTTCACCCGTCCGCTTGGGCGCTACTTGTTTGGATCACTTGGTTTTTACAGGTTATGTTAGTTAAACAAAATCGCATTAAATGTGTGATTAATGAATCATTATTGATGTATTAAATATGTTTTTGTTTGTTTTTATCAATGTAACCTGACCTCCAAACCCCTAACAAACAAGTATAGTAAAGTAGCGCCACAAGCGGGATTAGGCATCTAATCCGAAAGTACCACCTGTTTAACTTTTCCTTTCCGGTGTTTTGTTTTTAAACGTTAAGAATTGTTTTCTACGTTAAAAGGGGATTCGTCTTCTGGGGACTCAACGTGTTATTAGATCTTTGCGTAAAACAATGGAGAACCGCTGAAAGAACATTAAAATTTATTTTCATTAACAGCAACACGTAACAATTCGTTTCACATATATTAATATTATTAAAATTAGACTTTTTAAAACAAAAAAATTATAAACAAAACAAAAATCAACAAATTTATGGACATTTAATGAAAAAATGGTGATGGTTCTCTGATGGGCGGCCTTAGATGTTCGAACATGGGTGGTGGTGGTTCATGCCTTACGGGACGTACGCTGTGAACAGGATGAACAGGGCGTACAGGACGATGGAAGTGTTCTTCGAAGAATTCGCGAGGTGGTGGTGGTGGTTGTTCGTGAAACGTGGGTGGTTCGAACATGGACTCGTGATGGTGGAGGAGTTCTCGAACTTTGGGCATTGGCAAATTGAAGATCGGTGCGGCAATGAGTTCTGGATGAGCTTCTGCCGCTGCCTGTTCCATCAGTTGGTTCTCCCTTTCGTCGTGTTCCAGAGCGATGAACGCTGGAACGAAGGGTTCCCTGGACGCTTGTTGTTCCTTTCTTTTGTCCCTCATCATGGCCAAAAATGGGAATTCCATCCCGGTGTGCGTTTTTCCCACCAACAAGTAGGGAAAGATCCGAATGAGGGACTCTTCACTTCCTGGACTTTCTGGTCTTTCTTGGTCTACTACTGCCGAGGAATGGGTTTGACTACTGGACACCAATTCTTTTTTCCCCTTTTTTTCTGGGATTTTTTCGAATTGCTCTTCGATGGACGGTGGTGGTGACACGCGTCCGGGCTCTTCACGAGGAAAGTCTTCAGTGAGGAGAGTTTTCTCCGATTCGCGCAATTTGGGAGCCACTTCTGGTGGTTTCGATTTCAGGGTCACTTTGACCGGAAGTTCCTTGAACTTCTTGCCGTTCTCGACGGTTCGAAAGACCAATGGTTCGCTATGTTCCATGCCTCTCTGATCGCGATGGTTAGGAATTCGGTATCGGATGATGATGGATTCCGGATGTTGCGATGGTAGCGACCGAAACTCTTGAGCTGAGACGCGTTGTCCGTCGGTGAGAGTTCGTAATCGGACTGGCCTTTTCGAGGGCGACGACGAGGCTCGGTCTTGAATGCTAGGCTATACAAAAGTCACTTTGTTTTTTTATCTTTTTTTTGACACCCAATGTATCGATTATTAGGTCAGTGAGGTTCATAACCAATTTAGGTTTTTTTAAACTATTAATTTTTAATTACAAACTAGTCGAAAAACGTGAACCCTAGACGTTTGCCAATCTGCTTATTCGCGATAGATAAAGTCCTCGTTACATTCGCGACCCATTGTCATGTAACAATCGCCTTCTCCCCATACGCTTGTTCCGAATAAAGAATTTTAGCAACCATAACACTACATAACTCAAATGAAACAGTCTAACGTGAGAATTTTACCCAGAAACTTAGTATCCGTACATTCGTCTATATTTGCGAATCGATTATTTTTTGTGCAAATTTATATAATAGTTAACTATTATCCAGCGTGTTAATCCACCCATAAAACCAAACCTAAACTTGTTAACAATCTTATGAATAAAATTTATGACCATCTTATGAATTTTATATAAAAACTTGAAAGTCATTACTTACAGCTCTTTCCGCAAGTACTACACCTGAAATTGTAATAAACAAAATCCAAATTAACAAAAGAAAGTTGACATAATATATGTCATGGCTTAACTGACAAACGATAAAATAGGGTTGACTTCAACCACCAAGATTAGACCTTAGAGGTTAAAACGACTAACCTGTCATCCACACACAAAACAGTATCACTCGTATCGTTAACATCATTTAATGAAGTAATCTGAAAAAAAATACCAAAAATATAGTTTAGAATGGTTATTTTGCTATTAAGAGACATCGACTAACGACTAAAAGACTTAGTTATAATAAACCTACTCACCTATTCGTCTCGAAGCCGTTTTAACCACAATTGGTCAAGTTTATGGAGACTTAGTTAAAAAGAGAACTTGATGAGCCAACTCTTCCTGGTCGTGTGAAAACTCCAATCGTACAAAACGAGTTGTTTGTTTTCGTTTCCATGAAAGTGTGTTAGCCGTGTACAAAAAAAAAACCAGGGTTACCAACTACCACCAAGTGCCTTCAGCAGAAAGTCCGACCAATGGTGTTTACCAATGGTAGGCGAAGAAACCAATCAGGTGGTCATATTTAATTTTTTCTTCCCTAAATAGTGCCCCTCAGTTGCTAAGAAAGGTTACCAGGTTCATCGTTTAGTAAATAGAAGGTGAATGTCCTTTTTGTAAGAAGGTGATGATGGACACCACCATTTGGTCGACAACGCCCAAGTGGTAACGTTAATGACCTAATGGACGCAGGTCCTAGCCATGGGTCGCATGGAAAGTGGAGCAAAGAATGTTGATTGGGTGATCTTTAAACAATCCTACTTTGCCATATCGGATTGATTTTTCTCAAAATAATAAAAAGTTGTAAGTGTTGATCGTCGTCATCAATTATGTCGAAGCAGACGTTTAATCAAACTTGGGTAGGAATGACCAACGACTACAATGTCTACTGAAGACTTTGACTGCCAAAGCGTAATTTATACGAGAATAGGAGTATAAAGATAGTTTGATTTTCTTAATTTGCCATATTGAATTGAGCTCTGAACATTCACCCAAGTAATTATGTCAAGACAGTCGTTTAATCAAGCCTGTGACCAAACTATGTCCAAACTATTTGGAAAGTCCATCAAAGACGTTGACTACTTAATGTACCTAAATGGTAGCTTGTAATAATTGCAATCCAAATAATAGTAATAATAAAAAAATCGTTAATTCACCAAACAAATCGCACAAATTTTTCGACATATTCAATTACGTCGAGTCAGCAGTTTGTTCAGTTTCATGTAGAAATTGCCTCTTGGAAAATCCACCGAAAACTCTTGATTATTCGTTGTACCAAATGGTATCTACGAATATCAAAGTAATAGTTAGTAATAGTTATTTTCAATAATCATCAATTATGTTGATTCAGTCGTTTGGTTATTTCTTTGGTCGTTTGGTCTGTGAAGAAATGTCCGAACTCTTGAACAATTCACTAAATAAAGACTTTTATGCCAAAGGCAAAGAGTATTTCGTATGAATAGTGATCTAAAAGTTGAATATTTTTCAAGTAACCATTGTATGGCCCACCCAACATCGCATATTCGTGAAAAAAAGTACTATTTTTAGTAAAGCCTTTTATAATTTGACGATTCCAATTAAAACTTAAACCTCAAATATCTAAAACAACACGGGTGACCTGATAAACGTTATTTATTGATGTTTTTCGACATTAAGTTTATCAGAACCATTGGTCGACTTAATCGGTCAAATGATTAATACTAGTTTTGTTTGTAAACATGTCAGACATGTTTGTTTGATTTTTTGCTTTCTAGACTTCCTAGAAACCGTTGTTTAACCTAAGCACCTCCTTTCAATGACCGTAACTGATTAACGAAAGAGATAATTTGACTTTATGGTAAATAGTACCATACATTTTGGTTCAACATGGACACGAAAACACAACATTCTCTTCGTGTCAAAAGTGTCAACAAACAAAAACGCTTGAGAAAGCAAACGCATTCTTCAATGTCAAGAGCAATTTACCACATCACTAACCATGTGTTGCTTCCCATTTCGCTTTCTATACTAAAAAAAATAAACAAAAATACATGGATGCCATTTGCAACCCATTTTTTGTTTTTCGTTATGTTATGCTGAACTTTTTATTTGAACTAACCTTTAATTACAAAAAAAAAAATAAGAATAAAAATCAGTTATTTAGCACAAATCCATATTTCATTTCTACATCCTATAATCACCTTTTTTTTTTTATGAATTCATATTATAAAAGTTTCATAAAATGCCAGCAGCCATATTTTACATTAACTTTATATAAACTTGACAAAAAAAAATGAAGTACTTAATGTTAATGCTATTCATTTATCGCACCCAATGGCTTCTAGCGTTATTTTTGACGACTACGGTACTTTCTTTGAGACTAATTTCGTTGAACTGACCTCAATCCGACGACGACGACTTTTTGATCTTTTCAATTTTCATCTCAAACTTGATTTGTATCAAGTAGGACTCTAAAAGTCATTGGCCAGCGACACTCTTGACCACATCATTAATTCATTTCCTTCTGTTGTTATGCACCTGAATTATTTTCCCGAGGGAAGACTTTGTGTCTTCCGCCATTTGTTGGGTCAGTCATATATTATATTGTACTCACGTTTGAACTACGACATAAGATTATATCAGACACATAACTTGTGTTTTCTGAATACGTTTGGCAACTCGAGGACACTTTTGTGTCAAGTTGAGCATTGTGTTGATTGTATAAGATGGTCCAAATGCACTTAGTGTTTATTTTTCGAACGAAAGTTTATCAAAGTGTGCATTTTGTTTCGTTTTTAATATTTTTTTTTTTTTTTGGATTGTCGTACTTTACATTCACGATTATCTTGTTTTAATCCTGGATCACTATTGACCCTGGACTGTATTAACCCTGAATCGGAAGAACTGTAGAACTGCCCCGCATCCACGCTTTCTCTAACGCTTTCATTATAATATTAATCGTAAAATGAAATCGTTTGGCGGGCTGCGCTCGCCGAATGGAACGATTCTTGCTCTGGCTTCGCTATAAACTTCTCTTTACCACAAAATTACACATATTACAGTGCAATAAACAAAATCCTGAAAATTGAATCCATTGCTGACAAAGCTAAAGGTAGCGCAATTTCCCGTTGCGGGGCAGTTCTACAGTTCATCCCCTTGACTCACCCTGTATTCAAGCAGTCATCTACTTTTGACGTGTAATAAACATCTGAAGGTTTTAAATTCAGATTATCCTTATAGACTTAAGATAATAAATAAATAGATAAATAGGGTGATGAAAGATTTTTAGACATTAAATTAGTCGCTTAACAAACTAAATAAAAATCATTATTAAACCAATACCAGAGTATTTTTCTCCATGGTCACATGATCATGAAAATAAAACTTGGTAACTTCTGTGCATTCTCTGCTTGGTAACGTCATTGTAACTTTTGTGCACTGTCCACTATGTCGAGGGGAATATCTAGGAAAAGTAAACTCCAAGTACCTACCTGTCTAGGAAAAGCAAAAATATGTAATCCATATAACTCCATGTAATGCATAAACTCCATGTACTCGATTATCCGGAAATCCCCTTTCAACCGGCGTAAGTTTTCAAATTTGAATTTGGCGCCTCCAGTTCTTGGAGGAGCGCACATACCCTGTTGGGAGAACGTGGAAATAACAAGACTAGTTAACAAAAAATTAACACTTTTTTTTGTTGAAAGAAACATTTACAACATAACACCTTGAACATTGTGCATGGTGTTTTTTTTTAATTGGATGAAATCGATGTTTGTTTTAAATATATGAATTTCGCGACTCCTCTTGAATGTCTCTAACCCTTTTATATGTAAAAAAACAACAACCTAGTTTGTTTTTGTTGTTGTTGTTGTTTGGTAAGTTCAGTTTTTCCTAAAACAAAAAATGCCTTTTCTATTTTTGACTCGTGGGTTTGTTTTTCGGTGTCATGGTCCCTTACTTTTCCGTTATCACAGCCACTATCGATGGCACTTTATTGTATACGCTTCTCTTTTTGTACGTGGGTGGTGCGAACGCGTGGGATGACATAGTCCATTTGGAGTGACCTCCGTTACTGTACGGCACACTATACGACCCACCTTGTCCATAAGTCTTGTACAGGGCATCGTTGACATAATCGTATTGACGTGACTCGTGGCACTTGACGTTGAACCACCAATCGCACGTTAGCGAGGCCTGGTTGAACAAGGTCCCGCTAGGACACATGAAACTGTCTTGACGACCGTCCACTTGGCAGTAATGCCACACCTTAAAAAGTGAAATTTAGATATTTTGAAACGCCAGAGAAGAGTTGTACGTTTATCCGTTTTTAAAAAAAAAAAAAAGTCTTACCTTGCACTGTGCGTCTGTGTCGGCATAAAATCCTGGTTTGTCGTGATTTTTACAAGTGAAACTAGTCATGGGGATCATGACATGAGTCGCATGTCCATTCAATTTATGACCATCGTAGCTGGCACCGCTGTAACCGCCTGTCTGGTGGTGTCCGCCGGTTCCATGTTCTGTTTGCACGTGGACGGATTTCGGCGGTTCGACGTGATGTTGGTAAGATCCGTGGTTTTGATAAGCTTGATCACTACCACCATAACCACCGTGGTGATCGGTGTCCTTGACGTGTGTTGAATAATCGCCATGGTTAGCGCTGCTCGAATGGTGACTTGACGATGGGCCCATGTTGCTCTGGACGAACGCGTGTCCATTGTTGCCATAATTGGTGAATAAGGAATAGCCATTATGAGAAACTGTCGACTCGTACGAATGGCTGTTTCCGTGACCCGTTCCATGTTGTCCAACACCATACGCCTCGTGCGTTTCGGCAGGCTTGACAAGTTGAACGTGATAGGTCTCGGGCTTTTTGTAATCCTGATAGGTCTCTGGCTTTTTGTAGTCCTCATAAGTATCTGGCTTTTTGTAGTCCTCATAAGTTTCTGGCTTTTTGTAATCCTGATAAGTGTCTGGTTTTTTGTATTCTTGGTACGTCTCTGGCTGTTTGTAGTTTTGGTAAGTCTCTGGCTTTTTGTATTCTTGGTACGTCTCTGGCTTTTTGTATTCCTGGTAGGTTTCTGGCTTGTGGTCGGAATTGTAACTCCCACTTTCTCCATATGACGCATGTTGGTTCGAATGACTGTAGTCGTTGTGGTATTCTGGTTTGGAAATTTGCATATGGAAGCTACTGTACGTCTGTGGTTGTTTGTACTCCGATGATTTATGTCCATCGTCGTGGTGATGCGATGATTCGTGCTCTGATTGGGCATGACCACCACCGTGCAAGGATTCAATAGCATAACCGTACTGAACGTCACCGCCCGAACTGTGACTGTCGGAATGTGATTCTTTATAGTCGCTTCCATGGGACGCCTCCTTGTAGTCGCTTCCGTGGGACGTTTCCTTGTAATCGCTTCCGTGGGACGCCTCCTTGTAATCGCTTCCGTGGGACGCCTCCTTGTAATCGCTTCCGTGGGACATCTCCTTGTAGTCGCTTCCGTGAGATGTCTCTTTGTAGTCGCTTCCGTGAGATGCTTCTTCGTATCCGTAGCTAGCGGAACTTCCGGTGGAAATTTGAACGTGACCACCGTCGTAGCCACTAGACCCCACGCTGTAAATTTGATCTTTATACTCGTTGGTCTCTTTGCCGTATCCCCCACCACTGTGCGTTTGTATATTATACTGAACGTTGTATTCGCCACCATCGTACGCGTTTCCACTAGACGCCGAATACCCCCCGTGGCTTTGGACATAGTACGGCCTGTGGGTGATGTGTGAGGCTACCGTGTAATGTCCATCGTTATTTTGCACGTTGTAGTTGAAGTTCACGTCGCGGTTGTCGCAGCCACCATAGGGGTTGGTGGTTAGGGAATCCGCATAATGGATTTTAAAATGGTCCTTGGAACCGTGGTGGTAACTGCCTCCCGTACCATCATGGACGACGTTGTAAGTCGACACCGGAACATAGTTTTCACCATAACTTGAAATTTCTTTGTGACCGCTAGAATGATCGCTTGAACCAGATTCGTAACTGGATGCGGGACGATAACCGCTACTTTGGTGGGAAATTGAATAACCCCCATCTTGAGGATAAGATGATGAAACGTGTCTGGCGCTCGAATCGTTGTGGTGGTCATCGTGGTTGTTCTCGTAACCATCGTGGTGGCTGTCGCCAAAGCTCATGTGCGATGATTGGCTATGCTGTCCATGCTGGCTGTGAACGGAATAACTGAAATGGTTGTCTTTGCTCGAACTCGAACTTGCCGAATTGACGTATTCAGTGCCGTGTTCCTTGTAATTGGAGCTGGGAGCCGAATACGATTCCTCGTGTTTTTCTTCTTCCGCAGGATATGCATTGCTTCCCGTGCTGTGCTGTATTGCAACCGATACTTCAGTAACGGGCACGTAACTTTCCGTACTGGCGATGTACGTTTCCGTTGATACGACCGGTTTTTCGTACTTGTTGTCGTAGTCAGAAGAATGTGAAGAACTGACGCTGTAACTGACACCGTGCTCTTCATTTCCCTTGTAACCAGAACTTCCTTGGTAATCGGAAGTTTCACCGTAACTATTTCCGTGACTGGAACTTCCACCATAACTATTTCCGTGACTGGGACTTCCACCATAACTATTTCCGTGACTGGGACTTCCACCATAACTATTTCCGTGACTGGAACTTCCACCATAACTAGCTCCGTGACTGGAACTTCCACCATAACTAGCTCCGTGACTGGAACTTCCACCATGACTAGCTCCGTGACTGGAACTTTCTTTGTAATCAGAACCATACTCAGATGTGCCACCATGGTTAGCAGTATGACTTCCGCTATAACCAGACCCGTGATTGGAAGTTCCACCATAACTAGCTCCGTGGCTAGAACTTCCACCATAACTAGCACCCTGACTCGAACTTCCACCATAACTTCCGGCAGAATAAGAACTACCACCCCCATAGTGTGCAGAGGATGGTGCCGCGTGATTGGTTTGCACTGCATAACTGAATTTCATCGGAGTATGCTGATTGTAATCGGAACTTGCATAGTTTTCATGTTTACCTTCACTATAGTCAGGATTACTCAACTGAACGATGTATTTGAAATGAGATTTGCCGTACCCATCGCTTGTTTCCGCTTTGTAATCGCTACTTGGTTCTTTACCGACGGAGTAATGCTGACCTTTACCACTTTGGTGGCTATCGTACGATCCCCCGTAACTATTGCTCGAACTGTAACTGGAAGGCGTATACTTTGTATCCTTATGCTCATCTTCAGATGGATATTTGCTAGGTTCGTTGTAACCCAAAGATTGGTGATGACTTCCAGTCTCATAACCGGCATGGTTAAGGCTACTGGAACTGGAACCGTGACTCGGAGCGTGATTAACGCTACTTGAACTGTAACTGTAACCAGTACTATAACTCGGTGCATGATTGGTCTGCAACTGATAACTGAATTTCATGCTGTTGTGTTCACCATGATCATTTCCGTAACCGTTACCTGGATTGTAGGAGTGACCGGTGTCTTGATGTTCTTCATGCTCGCTTTCTCCATAACTAGGTTTCTGGTGAACAGTGCTCTTGGTGCCGTGGTTTTCAGTGCTATAATAACTATCGCTTGACCCGTGGTGCGTGCTGCTGGCATGACTACCAGAAGAGCTTGTCGAGCTGTAGCTGGTGGAAGGTGCGTGATTAGTCGCTACCGAGTAACCGAATTTTACGTTGTTGTGTTCATCTTTACCGTAGTCGGAATGACTTTTGTCGTAGTCAGTTTGTCCGTAGCTCGTAGATGGCGCGTGATTGGTGTTGAACGAATAACTGAATTCCGCATTCCCTTGCGATTCCTTATGAGGACTTTCACTACTGCTACTACTGCCGTAACTCGAACTTTCCGTGCTATATTCTTGATGACTCTTGTAGTCTTCCGACTCGTAACCCCCACTACTACTACTCGTCGTGTACGCGTCCAACTCCGCGAACGGATCGACGTACACGGTCGATGTCTCCACTTTATTATCGTGTTCGTCTCCGTACGAGGAACTGCTACTGGATGGTTTGTAACCCTCGTCCGCGTCTTCTCCGACGTAGGTACTCAGAACCGTCGCCATGCTACTACCTGTGACAGGATTTGGAGTCACGTCGGAAATTTTGGCGCCGTCGGGACAGTCCGTGGTGCCTTTAGCATACCCACCATCACTGTCCTTATAAGGTTCGTTGTCCTCTTCAACCCCATAGAGAGTGTCAACCGGGGCTATGGCGCTGTAAAAGAAATTATTGGGACGGTGGACAACTTGACTGGTGTAGTAGGATGTTCCTGTGTCGTAACCGCCGGAAGAAGAATGGGACTCGTCTTCTGCCGGATACGAGTGGCTTCTTCCGGGACGAACGACGGTGTTGGACGCCGGCTTGCTCGATTTGACGGGCGCGTGCGACAAAGCATACGCGTAGCGAAACGATTGCGGATTGCCGTTGGTGCTGATGACCGGACTCAGGGCAAATGTGCGAATCTGAAAGGACAAAAATTAAACGCAAAGAAAAAAGATGTTTAAAAATGTATGAAATGTATAGTTTGGGTGGGATAGTTGACACAAGGAATCGGTTACTCGTCGGTTCGAAAAAAAGAAGAGAGTTGAGAAACGTCAACTCTGTTATTGTGATTTTACTATACGTCCAATGGGCTACGCAATAATTGAGAAAATCCATACTCTGAATAGTCTGACAGCTCGTTGCCACGAATAGCATTCTATAGTGAGGAAATGCAGAAGCTACAAATACCAACCGGGGGGAAGGGTCCAACAGTATATGTTATAATACAGCTGCTATAGTTGGATCATAGTTGGACCTTACTAATCCGGAACATATTTTTGTTATGCTTATGTAATTGTAACGATATCAGTAATTCAGTACAGTGTGATATTTTGCCATTTTTTACCCTAAGCTTTTTTGGTTCCGAAAACCTACTGATCCGGCCACTTGTTTGGTTCCAAGCTTTCCGGATTATTGAGGTTTAACCTGTACTTCTTGGATCACTACCCCGTGAACAGAAACCCCTTTATGCCTCAACATTCTCTACTAATAAATATTATAATTATTATTCTTTATTACAGAACTTGGTTCCACTACGATACAAACAAACTTCTTAGAATGTCTTCTAAAAAGCAATTTTCACTTTTAACATACTGGTAGTTATTATAAAAGAAACCGCATTTTACATGTACGTTATTTCATGTTGTTATGTGTTGTGTTATTTTAGTTCCAGTTCCAGAAAAGACCAAACTATTACAACATATGCTTGCAATGGAAAAATAGTTCCGCTTTAAGTTCCGTTTTACCACGGTTTAATGACATATATCTTAAGTATTCAACTATTACCATACAAAAAAAAATAAGTACAGTAGTATAATAAAAATAAAAAGTTAACCAGAAACGGTTAAAGAATTTACTAGCTTTAGGAAACGTACACAACACATGGACTTTCGTGTTTGTGATAATTATCATTATTTCCAGCGAAATAATAACGGGGATAGTGAACGGGAAAATTATCGGGATCACTCGTCTGTCATGTCACCTAGCAATCAAATCTTACAGTTGTTGTGTTTTCTACCTCGTTACACGTCTAGCAGGAGTGAGAAAAAGAAAAAAATGGAGCTTACTGTATAAACATTAATTTTCTTAAGCATCTGATTATCAATCTTCCTACCATATTATCAAATTTGTAAAAGGGTGTTTCAGGGGTTATAGCGAGTCATTGGTTCCGAAATGAAACGCGAAAATATGTCAACAGTAGCGGAACACTTACTCTAAGTAATCACGTATAGGCTCGTATGTACGGTATATACATATATTTTTTGTGCAATTATGCAAGTACATATATAGTGAATAGTTTATATTTTGTATGAAGCATATAGGTGTATATAGGTTTGTAGGAAGTATATAGGTGT
>JAQIWH010005891.1:0-13787 GCA_034695005.1 Cryptops parisi | reverse complement strand
TATTTAAACATTAAAAAAAGGGTTTTGGCATAGGTGGCGTTATCGATACATTTGTTTTATGGCGCGCGCACCGTGATGAATCATGCGATGATAAAATTGATTAGCTTTCATGTTCGGTGTTTCCTTTCTTTCATTTTTTGGGGTGGTTGCCGAAGCTGTCATTGTTTTCTCCATTTGGTTTTTTCTTCTTCTTATTATTATTACACATACACACTTCTGTTGGATCGATCGCGTTACACCTCTATTCAACAAACTCGTTGGTTGGTTGGAAGGTTCCAAAGGTCATTTCAACACATTCTCTTTAGGAGGAAGGTATGAAAGTGTCATACCGAAAAAAAAAATTAAAAAAATCTTGTCAACATGTACGCCATTTTTTTTAACCAGTCGGAAATGTTCTTATTAATATTATTTCAGAATTAAATTATATGCACTACTTTCTGTAAATTGTAACTCGTCTTCATTGGTTTGCCGTCATCAGTGTGTGACTCGGATGTTAAGTTTAAATTTCAATTGAAGGGCTTGTGATAATATAATGATAAGCCACATTTTTGAAATTGTTCAGGAGATTCGTTTTTCTGGTGAAATTTTTTATGAGAGTACCAAAATGAGCAAGAAGGTTATTCTTTATATGTATATTATGGTATGTTGCCATTTTCTGGAAAATCCAGGAAGTGGTAAGGTATCAAGCTAAAAACAATACTGAGGTACAGTTAAGTGTAAAAATGTCATTTCTAGGGAAAGTGTGGTTTATTATTATATTGCCCGGAGCCCTTCAATTGAATTATTTAAACAATGCGTGTGTAAAAGATGATGGTAGACTATACACGTATTTGTCTAGACTATTCTTTTAGTTTTCGAGGACTGGGTGTGTAAGACAAGGATTTGAAAGGAAGAAGAAGCAATGATAAGTAAACATGACTAGAGTAGTTTGTGTTTTTTTTGTGAGTGTGTAAAAAGGTATGGAGACGTCGTGTATAAGCTCAATGGATTTGTTGCTTGAGTTCTCGAGTCTGGTCAGACAACTGCACGATCTTGAAGGCACTCCTTTTTTTTTGTATATTTCGTTCCTCCTAGTACCCCTTTTTCTCTTCATCCCTTTTCTTTTAACATTTCTATATAAATTCTTTTTTTTTATCTCTCTATTTGTACCTCTTCTGTCCATCTCTACACACACATCTGGTGGAAGATGGGCGGGGCTTCGCAGGTTTGCTTCTCTTCTCTTGTCGCCATCTGGCGCCATTTTAAAAAATGCAAAAGCCTTCTTCTTTCCCCTTTCTCTTCTTATATATATATACCAGAGAAGGGGGAAAAAAAGTAAAACCCCTCAGTGTGTCGTCTTCTTCTGTCCGCCATCTTCATCTTGAAGAAGACCCATTTTTCAACGTTTGGTTTAGTTGAAGAATGATGATGACGAACGAAACGTAAATGACAAAATTGTTTATTGGCGAATAAGCCTTTTTTTGTTATCGTTATGCAAATTTATGAAATTGGAAGATGTGAAATTGATGTTTTTGTAAATTTTTGATTTTTTTTTTTAGTGAAATATTGTAATAAAATTAATTTCATTTTCAAGGTCAAGGTTTTGTACAACCGCTCTTTGAAAGTGTCGATACGCCTTTTCATTACAATTGACATGTATACTATATACCTTAGTGATGGATATACGTAATACACGTACTTAGAAACATTATTTTACACGCAAAATGATGTTTTTTCAATTTTATATTTTATTGTTGAATTTATAATTTTACTTAAAATTAATTTTTTTTTTCGTTATTTAAGAATTTTTTTAAACCACTGTAGTGCAAATTTTATAAAAATATATATTATTATTATTATTATTATTATTGTAGTTGGATGACAGGTCAGAATAAATTTAAGGGCAGGTGCATTGGAGAGATGGGAAATGAGAAACGAGAAAGTGGAGTTGTTGGTGGTTTTTTTGTGTGTTTTTTCTTCATCTTTCTTCTTCTTCATCATCGTCAACTATATAATTCCGTTTTCTTCCCACAGCGCATTAATTACATACAAATTAAGATTTTTATCTTTTTGCGTGGTGTTCACGTTGAACGTCACCTCAAGCATCGCGTTGCTCCTCGCACTGATGTTTGTGTTAACATCATCAACAACATAAGACCCTTCGAGTCTTGTTGTGATAATTAACTCGTTTAAAAAAAATTATATTTTTTTTTTTGTGAAAAAAAATTAAGAAAAATTTCCAACACATGGGAAAAGTTTTAGTTAACAATCTAATAATTTTTTTTTAGTTGATAAGTCGGATGAGGATTTAGATCTTACATGAAAATCTTGACAAGCAGTAGGCTACATGCAATTTTTTTTGTTTTGAAATTTTTTTGAGTTCTTGACACAAATTTATCCGATTACAAGATATTGAAAACTGGAGTATGAAGTTGGATCGTTTTAAACCATAATGAACTAAATCAAAAAAACAAAAAAAAAATTAATTTGAAGAAAAAACCAAACAATGTTTTGTATTTTACGTTTGTTTTGTTCATAAGGTTGCATTTTATTTCAATTGCTTCATAGTAACTCTTTTTAATTGGTTCAGCAATATAATTCTTAGTCGAGGCTACTAAGTCATGATCTAGGCAAATAATTCCATTCATCAACTCAAAAACTGTGAAAAGATGAGTTTACCTGTGGTTTAACACGATCCAACTGTGAGTAGTAAATCTTTGTACTGTAGCTAAATTCTATAATATTTCTTTACTAACCAACCTATGTTATGAAAAACAAAATAATGAAAGGTTATCATATATTGCTTATATGAGCACTTTTTAAAAAGAAAATAAATTATTTAAATTTTTTAAAAATTATTTTGAGTTTAATGAACTGTAACCATATGGCTACTCAGGGGAAGTGAAAGAGAGATGTAATGATAATAATAATAATTGGCGAAATACAACAATTTTTAGAATATATACATATGTATATATGTATCTAAAAAATTTAGTTTTTACTTAAAATCATGAAAATCAATACAAATATCGATATATCGATTAAATATCGCTAAAATATCAAATTAAAGTATTATCGTATACCCTTGCATACCTTCAAAAACGAACACTGTATATTTATACTGTATATATGCTGTGTATTATGTATCATATTACTTGTATATTATGTATTATAACATATGATTACAAAAGCAAGTGGTCGACATTGACCACATTATAATAAATTGATTTAACCATATGGCTACATTGTTTTTGAAAGGCCCTTAAAATTTTCACATCTGAGTTACAGATTCATTCAAGCTATGATCGTAATCAGCATGTCACATTTAACAAGAAAAAAGTAGAAATCTAATCTCACAGTGGTATAGAAATTACATATGAGAGGCAAAACCTCAATCCAATTAGACACTTTCACAAAAGTTGAGAAACTGAAATTATCATCATCTTGTAATCAGTATCAAAACATACTGGAAGATGTCTACACTTTTCCAGAGGATTCTTGATATGTGTAGCCACGGTGCTACATTGATGGCTATCAAAATCATGTTTAAATTTTATGAAAATTTATTTTTTGAAAAGTATGTGCCATATGGCTACAAAGTTGGTAAAGAGATATTTTTTTTATGTAGCTAAATTCTACATACATTATTTGTTTCTTCAATAAATTTATGTAGGTTAAATTCACACATACTGTATATGATAGATTAATAAACTTTGTCAGTACGCGTACACTATGCCTGGAGTCCTCGATTTATGCAAGTTTAGGATGAGATTTTCTATTATGCGATGAGAGATGAAACTTCCAAAGATAAAAATAAAAAATCTTCTTTATATGCGAGAAAATGTTATTTTGTGAGGCGATGACAAATGGGTGAATATTTATTTATTTTTGCACCTACTCTCTTTCTGCTACAATGTGTACGCCACGTTTAGGTGCAAACACTGGCTATTCTCAAGAAACAATTATACGTTGTATGTTTTTCGTTTTAAGCGCATTTTTTTATATAATTGAAAGGTCTGGTGTAAAACGGTGTTAAGTAATATTTGTTACAATTTCGAGGTATACACTTTTAAATATGAGCTTAGCTTGTTGTGTATGGGCTACTTCACATGCTTCCTGCACTAATATCTTTGCACATATTGTTGTTTGCTCAAAATTGTGTCAGGAAGGTAGAATCGCACCTAACACATTCGAAAAAGGCTTTTAGGTCATTTTCAACAAAATGTTAATTAACACTCTTTTACACCTGAATTTTCAATTGTAATATTATTTATATTCATATATTAAAGTTTGCTCCGTTATCGCCGAAATCGAGGATTAAACCATGGAGATAGAAGGTATACAATATGGTCATAATGGTTAAGAAGCTGAAATAATCATCATTAAATTTAATGGTCATATACAGTCAAATATAATGGTCAAACTTCGATATATCAATATACAATATATCATAATTAAAGGGCCAGGTGTAAATAGGTGTCAAGTAACTTTAAGTAACATAATTGTTGTATAAGAGTGTTAAGTAACATATTGGTTACAACTTGTTCAGTGCATTTGAATATTGTGGAAAAAATACACTTTACTTTTATTGGTATTGTGTATGTATACTATAAGACTATAGTATAACCAATAAAGTTTGTTCGGTTTTGAAGGTTACCTTTATGTAAAAAAAAAGAAAGGCAACCTTGAACGAATTCTATTGGTTTACATGATACGTAGAGTAGCTTTGTTTTGAAACGATAGCGTTTGTTGTTTTTTTTTAAATTCGTACGTAGGGGATAAACAAGGTTTGTTTATGCGTCTATAGGGTCGTCTGGAGAATGTTTGGCAGTTCATTTGGTGAGACAAGTAAAATTAGGGCGTCGGTCTCCTAGGTTGCAGACAGGGTTTGGTGTATTATAAGGGTTGCTTGCTTTTTAAAGTTCTTCGTTGTTGGACTGCTGCTACTACTACTAGGTTTCTTTCATCGAGCTAAAAGGAGTAGCAGTAGACTATTGAGTATGTTAAGTTTCTTATCTATGACATTTTTCACCCACCTCTTGTTGTCATCTCCAGGGCAATTTTCCCAAGGTGACTTGTTTGTCTACGTGCTGTTACGAAACTCGGGAGTAATCCTTTGAAGCTAAAACTGGATCTTGCCCAAAAACTTCATAGACTGGTCTAGTGTGTACTATACATTACACTTACTATGGGTTTTCAGATCCAGTTTTTCTCTTTTATTTTTTTTCGGGAATACCGTTTGTCTAACGTTGCGTCTCAGGGCACCTCCATGTTCCGTCTTATAAAAGGAACCCCCCACCTTAGGTAAAGGTTCCCAAACTGAAGGGGGCCCCCTTCTATATACTTATATTTTTCTCCACTGGTTGGACCTGACCTACATTCGCTCCACTGCCAGACACACCTTTATCCCCTCGTCTATAGACCCATCTCTTTTAATACTAAAGGCCCGTTGGCAGGTGAAATGGCATTGTGTCTGTATCTCTTGTATAGTTTTGTTGTTTAGGCTGCAAAATGCCTTCTATTACAGACCAACTGTGATGGCGTCACGTGGTACAAGACGCGGAGATCCTAATTTTGGTCAAAACCTGTCCTTGTGTTTTGTTTTTTGTTTTTGTTTCTTAGTCCCACGCTCTGGTCTGTTGGGAATAAGTGTTAAGTTATTTATTTTATTTTTATTTATTTATTTATTTATTTTTGCGTTCTTGTTTCGTGTATCTCGAAAAGTTTTAATTGGTGAACGGAGTTGTTCAACGAGGCTGAAACGAAGACGTCTGAGGGGTGGTTTATCTCAAAGAGGAGGGTGGGAGTAAATTTCGGTGTACGTAGAGAAATAGGGGTGGGTTGTCGCTTTTCAAGGTTTGCTTTCTAGGTTAAGCTTGTTTGCATTTAAACGAGAAGGTTTACTCGGTTTTTCGATGTCGAACGCTTGAAAGAAACACCAGTAACTCGTTTTTTTCCCTCGATTTTTTTGTTGTTGTTAATCAAATTAAGTTTTAGATGGTTTACAACATCATCATCATTCTTTAAAAAAAAAATAAATAAAACACCAGCCTGAAAATAATTCATGTCTAAAATAGAAGATTTCTTGTTTTTTTTTTTTTTTATCCACCATGATTTAGATTTTAGGAGTTTGAACCTGAATTGGATACCGTTGAAACGCGAAATTGTTAATTAAACATTCTAAAACTGTGAAATATTTCATTTGGAAAAGATTTTTTTATTTTTGTAACGAGGATTACCTTCTCCCCAAACATCGCATAAATCGAAAATGGCATATTTATTTCGAAATCTCCATGAAGTGGCAAAATTTCGGTCTTCTTTTTTCTTATTGCTTGGTCAAGTAATATAAACAAAATATAACATTGTAAATATAACGAAACATTTGACACTGGCAGGAAAACGGTGCACCTTTTACATTCCTGTCATTGCCCCACTAGTCAGGGCTCTTGTGCACCAACGTACAGAATCGCATAACAGCAGAACTTTCCTGCATATAACGAACATCGGGCTGATTCTTCTTGTGGATATACAGTATTCAATGGATATACAGTATATCTAGGTTGGATGTACAGATCAATGTATTAATAAGGTATTTAACTAGGTATTTCGTGAATCAACACACTTCAAGGTAGTGTAAAGGAAATACAGTAATGTGCAGAAATTATTTTTGCATCAGTGAAAAACTACAGATACCGTGACGGAATAAGCGGTTTTCTAATTATTGAAGTAACATTTTTACAATTTCGAGGAAAACACGTTTAAAAATCTGAATTTGGCTTGTTGTCTATGGGCTACTTCACATTTCCTGCGATAATAGTCTTTGCACATATTGTTGTTTTGTTCAAACTTATGCATTAGAAAGGTAGATTTGCACCCAACACAAATGCTTCTAGGTCATTTTTGACAAAAATTCTACGTGCTTAACACACTTTTATACACCAGGCCCTTCAATTCGTTTCATTACTGATTTTACAACGATTAATATTATAAAAAAATACAGCTCATTAATCGTTACATAAATCATTATTTAATCTATTTGAAGTGGTTTATAGTCATTTGCAGTGGTTTATCGGAGAGATTGATGTTTGCATAACTATTTTTTGTGAGGGGGTGAGGTAAGGTTTTAGAATGGAAAGTGTACTTATCGGAAAAATTTTGTGTGTGTATTTTTTATTTCTTAGAAAAACGTCGTGTTTGGAGTGAAACTGTTTACTTTACGAAAGGGAATGAAGGATGAAAAGTTTTTGGAAAATATTGGTTTCACCAGCATCTCCGAAGCTTTTGTTTGCACATGATGAATGGAGTGTTGCATTGGGGATTAGCCTTTCGATGTTATCAGTTCAAACACAAGAAAATCGGGTTGTTTAATTTGTACGTATTAAATTTTTTCCTATCTTCTTTGAGGGTGTAAGTGTTTGCATTTGATTAAAGAAAAACAAGTGTTTCTTCAGTTTCGTTGGAAGATCGGCTCTCGGAGAGATCAAAGTTTATCTAATCGTTGATAATGTTTTGTTTTTTTTGGGTTAAACTAGTAAAAACGTTTCATCATTTAGCAGACCGCAAAGTACACTTTGCCTCTATTAACTCAAATTTAAAATTGTGGGAATAAATAAAAATATAAAATCATGTTTAAATACGGTAGTAAAAAATAGTCCTTTTTACGAAAAAGCTTTTCTGTAATGTTTGTAAATGTAGCGGTGTAGCCAGCTTTTGGGGAACGATTTTTGCGTTTCGAAGGGAGAGGTTTTTAGGCCTAGAAAGTAAGCCTTTTTTTGCTGCTAGGTTGGAGTCGCTGTAAAGTGAGCTTTAACCTCAACAAGAACCCCGGGTGAGCTCGCTGATATGCTTATTGATTGTTTCCATAATTAGCAGCAACGCAGCGAAAGATGTGTTGTGTGGGTGGAGTAAAAGAAGAAAAGTCAACCATTTTGAATATTTATCGTGCTTCTTAAAAATTATGGAAAAAGTATTTGTATTTGTGTATTACACAATAGCCACTACCTTTATTTGGATGTTCTGTGTGTCGTATTAACTCTTTTTGGTTTATACGTATTGTATGTTGAATTTACAAATAATTATTGGTCGCATCTTATTTTTATTCTTTTTTGTTGTATTGTTTTACTATAATGAAACAAAAACCTTGGAAGCAGCATGGTGTTACTGTTTTATAAGCTAACCTTGACTGGGGTTTGTGGGTATAGATAGCAGGTTAGTCAAAAAACCAACAACTAATGTTATCCTTAATCATAAAATGAATACATTATTGTTTGTTTTAATTAACTTAAACTATAGGCATGTAGTGTCCTCATACCAATTGCTGTGGGTTAATACACAAGTACCAAAGTATTTTTTCTTATGATTGAAGTTATTTTTTTCTGAAAAGTTTTTGGGATTGGAATATTTGTTGCAAAATATGGTTTCCATTTGGATATTTTTTTTAGTCCTAAATTATGGTTTACGTTTCTCACAGTATGTGAATTAAAATGCAAAATTTATGTAATTTGCGTAAATTATAAATATATTTTGTACTACAGGGTGAATTTTATTATCTATTCACAGACTGATTATGAGCATTATATATATTTTTTTGATTTATTATACGGGGTGATCCAACGTTAGGGCTCAAGTGGGTTGTTGAGCTTCTGATATAACAATAGCTGTAATATTCTATTTCGCTTTTCAACCATCAATTTATTTTGAGTTTCTACTTTGTGAAGCATAATTTTCTGAAACCTTGTTTATTATTGCAGCCATTTTGAATTTTTTGCATTTTGACATAATAGTCAAAATTCATAAAAAAATTTCAAACTAAATTTCAGAAATTATCTTACATTCTCAGAAAGAGGACCACATTTAGAATACCATAAGTCGATAAAAACTTATTATTCTCTCAAAACTGTCCATAATTGGAAAGTTTTATGTGAAATGTAAACCATATTTTGAGACAGGGAATATTTTTTTTTATGGAATTGAAAAATCTGTTGAATTGAGTAATTGCAATTTGAGTCTTGTTTTTATTCTAATTTATGCATGTATCGCAGTGATGAGTTATACTCAAGTAAACGTAATATATAATCACTTAACATCATTTCGTTTAGAAAGGATAAAAAAAACAGGTGTTCAAGATAAGAAGTGAAATATGTGTCAGTGTTATCGACACGAGCTTAAAATCTTTTTTATATTTTTCGTATATAAAAATGATAGTTTTACTTTCTGAGGTATAAAGAAAATGTGGTCTGATCTATCACACTGCTTATCTTAGTGGTTTTTTTTCCTGTGGTCGGGTATAATATTTTAACATTAAAAAGGTATCCACTTGGAAAAAAAAAGAGAGAGTAGGTTATCGTTTAGATATAGTTATCTAAAAACATTAAAAAAAAATAGAAGTCGTTATTTATCACGTTTATGCTCAGAGATTAAGATTCTACTTTGATAGCTATGTGTTAAATTGTTTACTTAATATAAACGTCAGTTTAGTATCTCTCTTAAAAAATGAACCGAATTTTGTAGGACATACCAAAGCTGGCGGCTGATGCTTTGTGCATCAACCAAAATTCGGTTAAAATTTGAACACCGTTAGTTAAATATTTTATAAAGCGATAAACTGTTTATATAAAATAGTTATAAAAATAGTATTTCATAAAAATAAAATTAAAAGTAGTTTGGATGATATTTTTAATTTGCTGTTGAAAAGTATGAGTGTACATATACAGTAAATACATTTTAGAATTGAAAATGATTAATGACATAAACATTACGAAAGGGAGTAAACAAATTAATCATTTACTTGTTTAGTGTATGTGGATGTATTTTTTTAAATTTAAATTTATTTATTTAATTTTTGTAAAAAAAAAAAATGTGAGTTTTAAATTAGCCAACAGAGGTCACGAGTTGTTCAAAGCCATTAAAAGTAAAATTCACTTATAAAATTAGTTTTCATTTTAAAAGATGAACTATATTTTGGTTGTAGTTTTTATGTAATGTAAAAGAAATTTTTTTATACAATGACTATATATTTGGTTATAAGTTTGAGTCTAGTCTTTATATTGTTTACGTTTACTCGACTGTACTCTTTTCTGCGTTGGCACACAGCTATACACTTGTGTTAATTTTTTTAGACAAATGTATCACTATTTTCCACACGATATCTGTTGTTACTTTTTTTCATCTGGTTTATCTTTTGAGTTTTATAGTCTTAACTACTTATGTAAGTAAAATTTGCATTTTTTTCTTCTTTTATACACGCCCCATTGTTTTTTCAGCATGTGATATCTTACTTTATCTTAAGATGTTAGTTTTGCTCGAGTGCCAATTGTAGTAGACAACGTATAATATTCTGGCAGTTGACCAAGAAAAAAAATATCACACTAAGTAATCCAACACTCAACCTCTAGTAAGACGACCCTCCCCCAATTTGGTTTGTTAAGCAAATTCGTTTTTATTTCATTATACGTGATAACCTAGAACTGAGGCTGTTGTATCTACTATATAACGGTGTGAGTTTGAAGCGTAGACTAGTGAATTTTCCAACCGATTTCTGAAGTTTAATTTTGTGTAACATGTATTAAAGAATTTGTTACAGTAAGTTTTAAGATAGTTAATATAAAGCAAAATAATTGGCTGCACAATAATTCAATGGCCTGATGTAGGGTGTTAATTAACATTTTTACAATTTCTAGGAAAACGCGTTTAAAGATCAGAAAAAAATTGCCTTGCTGTTTATGGACCACTTCACAATTATTGCATCAATATCATGTTGTTGTTTTGCTCAAAATTATGCTTCAGTAAGGTAGAATTGCATCTAACACATTCGAAAATATTTAAAATTTATTTTCGACAAAAAAGTTACTTTTACACCCTTTTACACCACACCCTTCAATTTACTATGAAAAAAAAACTGTTTTTAATATTTATAATACAATTATATTTAACATATTACTGTAAATGTGTATTGTAAATTAGTTGAATTTAATCATGACCAACTACTATACAAATAGTTGTATAGTTGTTGGTCATGATTCAACAAAGTGGTGTTTTATGTTTATTACATAACGAGAGATCATTTTTAATAGTTAGTTAACTATAAAGCATGTATCGGAAAGCGTGGGAACACGAGGTTAGATATCGAGAAGGATGAAGAAGAGAAAGAGAGAAGGGTTCCCTTCTCTTAAGACCATGGGTTCCCCAGGGCGCATAGATTTTTCAGGAATGGCGGCCATGATGGCCGTTTGTCACTGGTCGAGGGCGCCGTCCAGCGGGGCGCAGTGAAAGAAAAAAAAACATGGAAGCTGCCAGTTGTCGGTATAGCCACCCCCGCAAGAGTAGCACGAAATCTTGACCGTGCTGCTCAGTCGTGGCTCAGTTGGAAGTTGTTTGTCGACAACACTCGAAAGAAACGTATTCCGGTTCCCAGAGTTCGAAGAGTGAAATGTGGAAAACCAGTTTCGTTTTTCGTAGCGTGCATATAGCATTTATTAGGATTTTTATGCATGTACGAGTATATGTGCTGGAAGTGGTTGACACGCAGGAATGAATCCTAGGCCTACGTGAGGCTATCGGTGTGTTGTTGTTTGGAAAGAAGGGTTAACGTATGCTTGATATTTATTGTACAGATACTGTATTTATTTTTCGATAGGTCTTGCTGGTGGCCTTTGTTAGTCACTTGGGTTGGTATTGATAGTAAAATATGCACTCTTCGTTATCGATGTCTGTGTATTTGTGAAATATAGTGTATATAAATGTTTTGAGATTTCTGGTGAAATTGAAAAATTGTATTTCACACGCCAAAACAAATGATGATGGGAGTGTGAAAATAAGTGTCGAAATAAAAAGGAGTTGTCTTAGTAAGAGTTGTATTAGTTTAAGATGTTTATTATTGGAATGTTGAATTTTGGAAGGCCGTTTCAATTTTTTAAAACGTTTTTTTTTTTCTTTGGTGTCAGTTTTTGTTTTTTTGCCATGTACTTAGTGTGTAGGTATAGTTGTTGACCACTATTACGAAATACATTGCTTTCCAAATGTATTTATTTTGAAAATATATTTGCGAAGTTTATTTTTGTATTAGGTATGTTATTTTTTTATTCAATTGTTTTTCGACATTTCATTTTAAACTGATAGATTATAATGCACACAAACGTTTGTTCTTCGTCCTAAACTAGCTGTACAATCGATATGATGTGTTGTTTTTTAAAAAAATATTATTGCTGATTTAACAATAATTTCGACAAATAATTTTTGTATCATTCGTACGAATGCAACTGGTACTATTTTTATAGTACAATTTATATTAGCTTCCCTTGAGTTTGTGAGTGAGCTGGGAATTGAGCGTATACTGTCATCTATAGTAGTTTATGAAAATGTACTGTATAGTCCAATGTACCAAAAACGCATAAAATGAGAACTGCAAGTGAGTCCTTCGCATAAATCAAAAAACGCTTAAGTCCAATGTAAAAAAATCGCATATATAAATAAATCGAAAATTGTAGAAATCAAAAATGGATTTTCCCATTATGTGTGTACATACTGTATATCTGTATATTACAGTAGTAGGCTATATAAAGAGTATGCTTAAGAATCATTTTTAATTTTCTTATTTTCATTTATTATTATTCTAGAAGGGGAGGGGGAAGGGGGTAAATGGAAAAATCATTAGAATGTAGGGCACACGCTATAGCTAGACAAGTAAGCGTCCTAACCCACATATATATAGTGTACCGTGTATTCTGGTAGTCAATTCTGTGCATGAAATATCTGGGGCCAACAATACCCGTTCCTCCACCCTCACTTGTGCTTTGGCAGGGATGACGAAAAGCAATGAAAAGATTTCGTATGGGTGGACGTGTAAATATGACCAATTCTTTCTCTTCACCGCTTTCTCGTTTGAATAGGTTGCATTGACGCTGTAGGGGTTGGTTGACTCGGGGAATCAAAGGGTTGGCTCCCACGTTAACCGAACACAGAGTGAGAGAGAACAAATAACAAACGAATGGAAAAATCTTTTCATGAAAAATAATGATATGAAAAAAATAACAGCTACCATTCGAAGGTGAGTTGGACTGAATGGGCTCGATGATGACTAGCACTTGACATCACAGTGGATGATCGGTTGCGCTATATGAATGCGAAATTTATCGTTTCTTCAACGTTCGACTCTCTTAAACGGGTTAGAAATGTGTATTAAGTCTAGTTGATCATAAGTCGATTCTAGACTTAGTTTGGTTTGTCATTCTTCATGTTGGACTATTCAGTGAAGGTGGTGGTGCTGATAACAGACTTCGTGTTAATTTGAGTACGTACATAAGCTTTTGGAATTTAAAGGTAAATGAAGTGCTTTTGTTTTATTTTGTTTATTGTTTCATGATTTTTATCGTATGTAAATTAGGTGGCGTGTGCATAGATATGTGTAGAGATATGGAATAGTGTGATGATGCGATTTCGTAGTTGAAGAGCTTATTTGCAAAACATCTTAAGTCCATGAAATACAATTTTTTAGGAAACGTTTTTATTTTGACCATAGACTTTGCATATAAACGTGGTTATTCGAGAGTGCTTTTCAGTAGGAAATAATAAGTTTTGAGTCTTGAAAATAACATATTTGGAATCCGCGATGCACAGACAGTTTTTAGAGCCGCTCAACTAAAAAATGATCAAAAGTGGAGATAAGACATTTTGGTCTGAAATTTTTGTAATTTGTACTAATTTAGTAAGTAAATAGCGACTTTATGTTAAGGATAAGAGCGTGACGCATCATGTATGGTTATGTAAGGCTACTGTACTGTTTACTTATCAAATCGTAAAATCCATTAAAC
>JAQIWH010005890.1:0-13787 GCA_034695005.1 Cryptops parisi | reverse complement strand
ATGATGACAGATCACTGGGTTAGGTTAGGCCTGGGACAAACGCTCAAGTCGAAACGAACTTACCTAACCCAGTAGTCCGTCATCGAAAACACAAAGTTCATTTATATCACAATGATCGTGTACCAAACAGTGATTGATCAAACCCTCTACGTTCCAGCTGCAGCGCCATCGGTGGCTCTTGACCGGATAACCAAAAAGTACCATGGAAATGTATGAATAAATACAATAATTCAAGAGCTGTTAAAGAACAATAATTAGCAACAAATTTTTAATAATATTGTAATATAATAATGTAATATAGTGATATGTGTGTACAATACTATAATTGTTACTATAGTTTTTTGGTTTAAAAATGGTAACAAAAAATAGTACACCAATAGTAATTGTCATAGGGCTCGAATCTGCCAAATTACAGGATATAAAATTTAACTGTAATAATTGATGGTCCGAAACGATCAGCCTCATATTTTTGGACAATTCGATCATTCACATGTAACAACGAATATTTCAAAAACTTTGTTCATACTAAAGTAAACTAGTCTCATCCAATAAATATTCCTAGAGATGACTAAATGTCTATACAGTCGACCCTCGTTAAACCGCCCCCTGGAAGACCGCCACTAAAGAGCAAGAACCAATGTATCTTCCCACACAATAATCCGCCCTCTTTAAACCGCCACACTTGTTTACCATCACACGTTTGTCCAGCACCAAAGGTAGCAATTTAACGAGTTTCGACTGTATATACAAAAAGCTTTGTTACCCTTAGATGGAGAACAACGAGTATTTTATTTTCTATTGTTTAAATGAAGTTTTTCTCGTTAAGTATTTGTAGAAAGCATGCTATGTTAAATCTTGATTTAAAACAATAATTTAAAAAAAATAAATCAATTGATTTAAATCACAATAGAGTTGTTAGGCAACTCATAACTCCTTGGGGTAACATTTGAACATTTGCAAGAGTATGTGGTTGTAAAATGTAATTGCGAATTATGAGAAAATTTTAGAAAAAGGATAATAGAAATGTTTGTTTTCTTTACTTTTTTTTGTATCTTCTATCTACTGTGCCATGTACAATACATTAAAAAAAGATTTAATTTAATGAAATGTTTATACATTTTATCGAAAATAACTTTGTTTTAGTGCATATTTCTGGTTTTTTTAGTGCATATTTTGGGATTTTTACGTGCATAACTATCGGGTCTGTAATTATCAGCCACTTTAAATGCCTTGAATGACATCAGTGATGTCACATCACATGTGAACATCACCTGGTTACAGCCTACACTAAATAGCATTTAAATTATAATTTGTGGAAATTTTATTTATAATTTTTATAAATGAAATAAAACCCTATATATTCAATAAACCATAAGTTTTAAAAAAACTCATAGTTTGGATATAGTTTTATTAGTAAACATTGAAATGTCAAAGATGATGCTCACATTTGGCTCACTGCTGGACGTCAATTCTGAAGGGTGTTTTATTGAAGAAACTAAACATGAATGAAAATAATTAAAGTACAACTATTATAAATTATTTATAATTGTATCAAATTGTCAAATACCTGGAATGACAGTATGAAATTCTGCCCCCAAATCACCGACAACATCAACGTCAACGTCGTCTTCATCATCAGCCATGTTGTTTACCATGGAATCCTGATGGCTACGGTTACGTTGGACGCTTTTTTCGCTAACAACACTAATAAACGTGCAAAGATAGTCGATAAGGTAGTTTAATTTACATAGAACCTATATTAGTTATCGACTATCTTTGCACGTTTATGAGCGTTGTTAGCGAAAAAGCGTCCAACGTGAACCTAGCCGATGTCGTAGAGAATTTGATCTTTCACAACTGACGTCAGAAACAATTGTAAGGCGCATTAACTTAGGACATTTTATTTTAATTATTTATTGTTATTTTATTTTGAAAGTGTTGTTATATACCGATACACTGCATTGTATTTTATCACTATGCTGTATGTGGATCAAAAAGTTTAATGTTGTTTTTGTCACAATGACGTCACTTATGGAGCGTTTCCACCTAGAAAAGTGCGTCTATCAAATCCAAAGTATTTCAAACAACGCCATCAGGTTGTTTGAAAAAACCATGGAAAAAACTAAAATAAAGAAACTACACTTAAAAAAAATCATAAATTGTTTAAAATTCATATTTAATTATATTTCAATGACTGCCTTTTTTTGTACGTAAATAAACAACTTGTACATAAAAGCCCGATTAAATTAAATTAATAACAAAAACATGGCAACAAGAGAAGGGCGCGAAGAAAGAATCGAAATGGACGAAGAAGAAAATGAAGAACGAAACGAAGACGTTGTTGTTGGAAACGAAAAACCAGAACGATTCACAAAACTACCTTTAACTAGGATAAAGTATCTCATGAAACTTGATCCCGACGTTACGTTGGCTAGTCAAGAAGCTGTTATTCTCGTTGCCAAAGCCACAGTAGGTAGCACATAGTGTAATTGCAAACCCACACAAAGTGTCAAGATGAATGATAATTAAATTATATTTTATAATAATATAGGAGTTATTCATCGAATGTTTGGCAAAGGAATCGTATAGTTTCACTGCGCAAAACAAGAAGAAAACGATACAACGAAAGGACGTTGGTAAGTATCACGAAACATGGAAACCAAATCGGTTTAATTTAATTTCAGAAAATTGAAAACACCTCCACGTTTTGCCTCCTTCATAGAGGCTTCATCAGTTAAAGAAAACTGCGAGCTAAACAGTTCACTGCTGTCTTGCCGCAGGATTAATCAAAATGAATTAAACAGTTTACACATCTAGCTTTAACTACGTCCCTCACATTTTCTTATCTAACTGACGAAGATTGTAGGAGGGAGACAAAACGTCAAGTAGGTGTCAAAAATGGTTTACTTGGTTAGTCCTAGTAGTTAGGTTGGTTAATCCAATTTTCCTTCATTGAAATCTGATTGCAAAGTTTGTATGTCAAACTAATTGATATCGACAAATTAAAATTTTATTGATGTAACGATTAAAAAAAATATTGAGGTTTATATCGATGAAACGTGTTTTGTGTCCCAGTTTTTGGTTTTTCAAATCTGGTTATCCAATTGTAGATATCAAATGAGTACCCATGCTTATATTGACTTTTTGTATTGTTTTGATGCATAGCATGTGGTTAAAATTTGGCTAGATCATTCAGGAACACCCTTTATAATGTTCATTTGTTTCAGACTGTTCAATCGATGCTGTCGACGCTTTAGTTTTTCTCGAAGGTAAATGAAATGTGTCATAAGTTTCCATCATCCTACACAATCCAACATAAATTAAATTGTGAATGATTTTCTTGTTTCAGGTGCATTGGAATGAATGTGACACGGATGAACACTTTCGAATACGTTGAACCAATTAAACGTTCATATTGTAGATTATCAACAATGGCAAATTGACCATTATATTTAACTCCAATTATGGATAATTAATTTAAAATTTTGTTCGCACGTTTTGTTGATTGTTGAACTGACATTTTTTCACATTGACATTGTAAAGCTTATTTTAAAAAATAACGAGAACTAGATTCAGTTCCTATACAGCATTTTATTTTTTCCCCCATGACTTGTCACACTTCGCAACTAAACATGTTCCATTCTTAGCGACGACCATTTCGTGTCGTTAAATAAAATTTACATAGTTACCGGTATCTTAAATACAACTCTTAAACAACAGAACGCAAAAAAATAAAATAAAATAAATGTTCTAAAACTTGCAAGAACGTGTTAACACGTCCAAACATTATTTCAAGGCACTGTTTGGATATCGTACTCGGCCATTATAAAATAAACAAAAAAAATCGTTTATTGCATTTTACGATAAATAAAATGCAAAAAAGGAAAAGATTTGACCTGCATATATAAAAAAACAAACAAAAATAGTCAAAACGTTAAACTTATCACGTAGAAATCGTTAATACTTTTTCTTCAATTAAAAGAGCCAAAACAAACCAGTGCCTTAAATTGAAATTAGAACAAACAAAATATAAAGGCACCTTTGTTGAAACGTATTAACTAACAAACAAAAAGACCACTCAAAAAATTTTAAAAACCAACACGTTATTAATTCGTGTTTCGCGTCTTCGTAAAAACTTTTTTTTTTGTGAACAAATTCTATCGTCTGCCCCTTTTTTACTTTTTTGTTTAAATTGAGCAAATGAGGAAAAACGACATTGCTTCACACTCTGTTTAGTTTTGTTTTTAAGTATGTTTTTTACGTTATCGTTTCTTCTTGTTTTTCCGTTTCTTTCCGCTATCGGCTTTGGAAGTAGAGGAAGGGTTGTTATTGGTTGAAGGAGCGTTCGATGGCATCTTCTTTCCCTGAAAGGCACTCAACAAATCTTCCAAATCGGGACCACTGTTAACAAAAAATTATAATTAAAATTTATAACACAAAAAAAACGTGAGTTGAAAACTTGTCGTAAAATTAAGCCGTGATCTAAAAGTTCAGTGCGTGCAATCCAAACAAGCGTTGAAACCAACTTAACACATTAATCATGTTCAAGTGAAACATTCTACATTCTGCATTACCAATTGAGAATTTGAATAGAAAACCAGCAGACACCCTGTAAACTATAAAAAATCAACCTGGACGCAAATTATAACATTAAAAATAAAATACCGTGGAATGTTTTCGGAAGAAGGGCTTCGTTTTGTCGAGACTATCCGATACTGAACGTTGTGGTGATTTGCTTTAAGATGCTGAAGATTTTTCATCTGCAATCAGAGAACATAATCAACGATAAATCCTGTACAATTCACGAAATAACAAATAAAAAATTAAACGTATAAAACATTATTTATAAAAAAAATAAACGCACTTGACATCCAGCCCATTGCGTTACATCGTATATATTGTTCTCCATGCATGCGTAATAATGCCAGAGAAATCCCAAGCACCTGCTTTCAGCCCATATATCACCCTACAACGCACAAAATGTAACTTTTTCATATTTACATGACTAATATAAAAGTTAGTCTAAAATACAGGGTGTTCCAGAAAGGTGTGTTCAAATCTTATACACAGATACTGTGCATCAAAACAAAGCAAAAAGCCCACATACACATTTGCATAACTACAGCTATGAGACAAGACCTATGCATAGGTGACTTCACCCTGTGTATTCTGGCAAGGAAAGCATTTCCGGACCTATATTTGTGTGGGTTGCTCACTTTTGTGTTGATGCTTAGCATCTGTGGTTAAAATTCACTAGGCCTTTTAAAAACACCCTGTATAAACAATTACATACGTCTCTCGCGGCGTGAAACGTTTTGCAAGTGGCACAGTAACGAGCGCTGTAGCACGGCCGCTCGACTTTGATCCTCTGATGTCGATTGCCACACTTTGTGCACTTGATGGTGTTCGCAGCCTCTTCGACTTTCTCGCGTAACTTTGTAATCAGTTCGGAAAATTCATCCTGTTAAAATTAACAATTTAATTATGAAATAAAGTTTTGTATACATGATTGAAATAAAAAATAAAATAATGTAAAATAAAACCCATACCCAGGCCGTTTCAAGTTGATGGGTTTCCATCATCTTGCTATCGTAAACTTGACGCCTTTCCTGTTTTTTTTACACACAAAAAAAGCATAATTAAATTAATTAATTAATTAATAAATAAATAAAAATAGACAAAATGAAAATTATGTAAAATCTTAATATCGTAAGGTCAAAAATCATTAATTTAATATAAATTGTATATGGTGATAGTTTCGATCATTAAGAATGGTGAACGGAGTTTTGAATGACAATCGGTGTCAATGGTAGATTGAAATTACCGTAATTCCCCGAATATAAGATGCGTCTTAGGCAAAGAGCAAACAGGCACAAATTTGCTCAATCTTCCTAGATTTTTTAATGGCTCGGACACTTTTACTCCTACAAAGTGGGCGTCCCCAACATTTTGCCTGACCAAAATTCATCATTTACTCAAATCCCCAAAAATTTGCATCTTGTATTCGCGAAAATACGGTACTGAGATTTCAGTTTTGACCATCTTTTCAACTAACTCATCCCTTCATAAAATATCACCGACGGACGAAGGTTTCATATCCGAAACATGTTCGATTTTTTAAAAACCATCGATAAATAAACTGACATTAAACTTTCAAAAGTGAAGTGTCGGTAATTTCGATCGACTAATATAAATTGTACTCACAGGTTCGCCAATCAACTCAAAAGCCTGGGCAAGAATTTTGAAGGCCTCTTCAGTTCCTGGCGTTGGGTTCTTTTAATAATAATAATAAATCGAAATAAAAATCACATTAAATATTAAATAAATTCTAATACTAAAAAAAAAACATGTAAGTTTGGAATTATAGATATTCTAACCTTATCAGGGTGTACGAGAAATGCCTGCCGCCGATAATACTTTTTAATGTCGTCATCCGATGCCAATGGTCCTACTCCTAAAATACTACGACAACCAAAATTACATCAGTAACTATCTAAAAAAATAATCAAGTGCTGCATTTTAATGTTCCAAACAATTATACTTATACAGGGTGTTCTAAAAGGTCTAGTCATCAAAGTTCAACCACATCTGCTATGAATCGAAACGAATCAATCAACCCGTATAAACACGAGTCCTGAAATTCTTCCCTCTGAGATAACACAGGGTGAAGAGTCAAGTAAATGCATACACCTATGGTCTCATAATCATGCGTGCTGCAGATATGCAAATGAGTGCGTGTTTCTGGCCCCATGTTTATATGGACCTTTTGCTTTGTTTCGATGAGTAGCATTTGCAGTTAAAAAGGATTAGACTTTTCAGGAACACCCTATACGTATAGTCAGTGTAATTCCATAGATATAGTATTACTATACCTGTATGGATCTTTGCCTTTACATGATAATAATCGCTTCATAGCGGCCTCTCCTAAAAATTAATACTTGATTAAATTTAATTTTAAATTTTGTTTTTAAATTCAAAAATAGAAAATGAGCAATTTCAACGAACGTGTCGTTGGAAGCGAAATGTTGGGTTCGTTGACCACATTGGCACTTTTCTTTGTCGTCGTCGGTGGTTCCGATCCAGTGTATTTCGAGTGTAAATACGAGAATGAGTTAAACACAAGATGTTTTGTTTTATCCCACACAATGTTTGAATTGCGAATGCTAACATCCCAAACGTTTTGTAATCTATCAACAAACAAAAACAAAGAACGGTTACATGCCTAATTATAAATAACTGTATTGCCAACCCATCAATTAATACTAATGACGGTAGAAATAAGTTAACCCATCGATAAATGGTAGAACAAATTTTCGATGCACAACAGCGAGAGTGTAAAGAAAAAGGGTTCCAGATGGGTGGATGCTATCATCTACCCCTCTGGAACCCTTTTATATTAGTGTTGTAACTAATACACAATGAAAGTACTTTTTTCAAAAATGTCATTTTTGCATCAATCAGTTCCTCAGTACTGTTTCTAATTAGTTATTTTTTCTCCAAAAAATGGCAGTATAAAATACCGTATCAAGTTGTTGCCCAAACAAAACCCTGTTTTTCGCAAAAATAAACATGGTAAGCCACATGATAAAGTAAGGATTCACATTACCACCCAGTGCATAGTCAATCATCTTCTTTAAAGCCGTTAAATTTACATTAAAATAATTTTTTGCTTACCATGTTCTCACATTTACAGTTAATCAAAATTTTTTGCAGGCAACACATTTTTTCAAAAATTATTACACATCTAAAAATGGACGCGTGCTATTTCGCCTAAAAAAAGTTGCTCCATCAACCCTGTTTTTTTTTTTAGGCGAAAACAAAATTCCTATTTCGTATAACAATGTAGCATGGAATGTGCATATAGAATCTACACTTGGAATGTGCAAACAATAAACGGAAATAGCTTTAGACAGCTGAAACAGCAACTAAAATAAAGCAAACATTCATCAAAAACGTGTCTGACTGGAATAGTCAATGAAACCACAGCCCACTCATCAACATCACTCTGATAAATACCTTTTTTACAATTAATTGACCTTTCGGTTAAACTCAAGCTTTCTTGATTCCCGTTTCAACTGTTTAATTGTAAAACAACCGCGAGCGAAGCCACAGGTACCGCCGCTAATTATGAATAACCCTCTATATAGTAGGCCTACTTATTAAGTAAATTCGAAATAACACTATAACTTACATTTGCCAACCGAGTCGAGCACTCATTTGAGAAACGTCCAAAATGAGATCTAACAACCATTGAATGAACGTTGTCAATACGCTAAAACACTGTTGGAGATGAACGACCACCGCAGCCCATGTCTCATCTAAAAAAATAATGTTCAATTTTTCTAATGTTTTCAAGTGACCAATTCATGAAATCTGAACCATTTCAACAGACCTGTATTTTCGGACAGCCTCTGTTTTTTCCTGCTCGTCGACTTCCTGTGCAACTCCCCTTTTGAATGGTTCACCACAATTTTACTACGATGCGTCTGCTTCTTCGACGACAACGATAACGGTTCATTCTCCGAATTGGAGCGTCGTTGCATCGGTGGCGTATCGTCGTCGTCGTCCATGTCAACAGTTTTTGTGTTCTTCACTTTCGGTTTGAACTGCTGCGGCAGGTATTTCCCATCTTGCCAGCTGCTACTTAAATTGTTATTGAAATTAAGCGGCCGTTTTTGCGATGAAGCCTTTTGCGGATTTTGGACGTTGTTATTTAAAGTCACTCTTTGCGGTTCTCTTTCCGACGAATCAAAACCGTGTTCTTTAACGTCAGCTTTCGATGTTTCGATACCGTTTTTCGCCGTCCGGCTACTGCAAGTCGCGCTGTTTTCGTCCGTTTTATCGCTCTCGATTTGAACCGATTTGTCACTTTTCACATGCTTGGCGTGCCGAAATGATTTGCAATTAGGAACTGTGGTGACGCTGGATTCGTCCAACAGTGATGACGACGTGGTGCCGCGCAATTTAGCGTTTCGCTCTGGTTTCGACGTCACCGACGATTTGGCGTCGCTTTTGTAATGTTGTTGTTGCAAGATGGGCGGCTTGCTCAGCACGTCCGAGTACGACGGTTTCTCTGGAATGGTTGACGATTGTTTTTTATAGTCACTGGCAGTGGAAATTTCGTTGATCCTGTTGGCGCACACTTCAACCGTCGACAGGATAGGAATATGACCACAAATCGGCGACCACGTTGGAAAACTTTGTGATGATGCGAACGATTCACTTTCGGCGTTGTGAAATTCCAACTGTTTGATTAGTTTATCGGTCTCGGTTGTGTAGTAGCTGAAGTGTTCGTTCATGCCATCGAGGCAACTCGAAGGTGTTTCAAATGTTTTGGAGTTGATCAACAGTTGAGCGCGGGCATCTTCGTCGTCTTTAGCATCGTTGTCGCCCCAAAGAAATGATGATCGTTCGGAATAAAAAGCGTTGCTAGCTCCTGTCAATTCATCGTCCTGGAGTAGAACGGGAATCCGCTCTTCTTCCAACACCACGGATGATACAACTGAATTCATCGTATACCTAAAAAATAAATTATTTTGTTATTAAACTTGTAATTTCGAAGATGTTCGAAAACCGAGGTTCCACTGTATATTTTTTAAGTTTAGGATACCCCTTTCAAAATTCCAAATGTCTATCCAAAATGACTTAATTTTTTTACTTAACATAGTTAATTTTTTAATATATAATTAATTAAAATGTACTAATACTATAATTAAGTTTATACTTTGTACTGTATGTAATTAAAATTAAAATAACATTTCATTGTTCAAATTATTAATAATAAGCTTTAGTATCGTTCTTAAATGTTGACTGGAAAAATGCCCACAGGGAAAAAGCCCACACAAAAAAATGCCCATAAGCAGTATTCTTTTCAGCGTACACTATAGCTTTAAATTTTATTAAAATTTTTATCGATTTTATCGATATTTGTATCATTGTTGATCTTGTGTACAACCTAACTTTTTTTAGAAAACAAGCACTACACCCATAAGTATAAATGCTCACAGAAAAATGTTAACACCGACCTGAGGCAAAGCAAAATTCACTACGTTTAACATACGACCTAAGCTGATATTTTGGACATACCCAGTGGTGCTTGCAGGAAACTAGGTTAGGTAACACCAAACACACATTCTAGTAGAATTTCGTTTTTATTCATCCAATTGTTTTTCATTTAAAGAAAGTTTGCTAATATGCGAGCTAAGCTTACTGTACTGATCTTTTTGGGCATACCCAGTGGTGCTTCTAGGATCTACGTAAGATAGTTAACTAACCAAAATTACATAATATGAAAATTGCGTTTAAATTTCTACCAGTACAGTTGTCAAAAAATTGCAACTATTCAGTATGTATTTTTCTGTGTGGGCATTTTATTAACATTTTTTTGTGCCACAGTAAAAAATTATTAACATATCGATAGTATGAAAAAATCAACAAAAATGTAAATGTGAAATATGAAACACCACCAATTAAACATGGCACATCATATTACAAATACTTCACTTGATGCATCTGCTAAAGAATATATATACAGTTTATATAAAATCTTCTGGAACACCCTTTACAAAACAATACTAAAATTACGCTAAAAAAAGTTTGAAAGATGAATCTGCTGTAACATGAACTCTTTACAAAACATTTCATTTTGAATTTAATTGTTGATTTGATGAGTCAAACATCTCCTACAGAAATCTATATAATACAAACAACTGAAGCTACTTTTGGGAACACCCTGTACAAAACGATAGATATTAAAATTGGCTAAAAAAAGTTTGAAATGTGAACCTCTGCCAACGTAACATGCAGATCAATTACAAACACTTTGATCCCAAAACATCTGCTTAAAAGAAAATATCCATAATTTAACATGTAAGCTACAAATTTAATAATATATTAATTTTGACAAAAATGATTTTTCAAAGCATCACTATTTATTAATTACATATGAATTATTAAATTATATGAAGGATTATTAAAAAATATATACCTGCTGTATAGTCAGTTGGGATCACAATGTTCTCACTACATTTTAACTGTAATCAATGGGGTTCTAATACAAATGTCATCGTGTTGTTAATATTGTCAAAAATGAAAACCAAAACAGATGTCTATCTGAAATAATAATACCCACTTATCGATGACATCATGACATGGTGTCTCGGTTGCACTCGGATTAGTTAGGTTGTCAAATGTGTCATAATAGATTATAATATTGTTTGAATGAGGACAATTTAAGATCAGTAATGAGTCATGTGTTAATATGGATGTCTACCTGTTTCATTAAAACTAGTGATGCAAACCCACGCCCTTGAAAATATGGGCATTCAGATTTCCGGGGAAGACGAGTCGCCATATGCAGTTTACGTCGTCTGTCTTCTTCATTTGAAATGAAAATGATGGTTGAAGTAGTTTGAAATAAAATTGATTCCGTATTAATTTGTATTTAATTTTATTATATATAATGAAGTTAGAATTGTAAAGTTAATTCATGTTTTTTTTTAAATATAAGTTAGTTTAAAAATGATATTAGTAGTGCCATCTGTTGTGAAAAGTATAACATAAAAACGTTTATAAAGGTTACAGTTTCAGATTGTGCATTAGTTTTATTTATAATTTAAAAAATAAAAAATATTGTTTTTAAATAAATAATAAATGTATCATCATTATTGTTAATCAAATAAATTAAAGATTAAAAATAAATTAAGTTGTTTAGTAAAATATTATTGGTAGTACCACCTGCTGTGCAAACGTTTGACTAAAACGTTTCGGATTCAGTATTGACCTCAGCCGCGTTCACTTTGAACGTCGTTAGCGCAAAACTCGTCGTTAGTGCAAGTGCAAGACAGTCGAAAACTATGTAAGTTACAAGTGTTATCGATTGTCTTTGGACGGTTTTCGCGCTAAAAGATCAACACCGTCCAAACTGAACGCGGCCTTTGTTTCTTTTTATATGTAACTTAAAATATTACAATTTTTATCAAATTAAATATTTTAAAAGTAGAATAAAAACTAAGGTAAACAAAAAAAAGAAAAAGACTTACCCTAGGTAACTGAACAGGTGGAATTAATTAATAAGCCAACGTTTCGCCTTCCTATTCTTGAAGGCTTTTTCACGGTCAGTTACCTAGGGTAAGTCTTTTTCTTTTTTTTGTTTACCTTAGTTTTTATTCTATGATGTATTTGAGGGTGAAGAAATTGAAGTTATTTTAAAAGTACTTATGTATTAACTCACAGTCATCGGTATGAGAGCTTATAGTTTGTATACAGTATGTAAAGTTTAGGTTAGGTAATTAGGTAGGTACTTGGGGTTTAACGAGGGCACCGACTAGCTTTTACAGCTATGTCATTTGGCCCTCAGACTTTATTTAAATCAGAAATATAGAAATGATGATGAGATGGGGATGATAAACATGGAACAGGGTTTTATGAAGCAGGAGGAAACGGGAGTGCCCCGAGAAAACCTGCCCCCGCGGTGTCAGACCCTAAACTGAACCCACACGGCACGAGTGGGAGGCGAACTCATCAACTAGAGAGTACCGGAGGTGGATACTCTAACTACTAGGTCACCGCGGGGAGTTTAGGTTAGGTAAGTTGAAACAAACAAAATGTAAGGAAAGCTCTTGTACCTATAGACTATACAGTACCAACTAACCTAACCTAAACTAAACTATATATACTCTAGTAGATAATATATAGTTTAGGTTAGGTAAGTTGGTACTTTCCGGTTAGTTGAAACAAGCAAAATGTAAGGAAAGCTTTTGTACCTCTACCTTGGGACAATTTTGTCATCAACTTTGGTGATATTTAATGTTACCAAAACAATGAAATTAAATAATTAAGCGTTACTAACGCTTAACTTTTATGCCACAGCATAAACTACATAAGTAGGCTACTTTAAGTATAATTTATTTTGTAGAATATTATCAATTTAAAGATAGCATTAATCAAATGGCGAAACCAGCTCTTCAAAGTCTGTGAGAGGGTCTCTCTCAACAGCTGGGTCGATGTTTGTGCTGCAGCGGAGGATCGGACGAGATGGTGGTTCGTGCTGCGTGGGATTTCACACCGCGACCTCGGCTATTCGCCGACATAAGCGGGTCCGAAAATAATGATGAAAATAGCATTAATAAATGGTCTCCTAATCTCCCCCGCCACCATACCATCCCAAGGTACAATAGTGTACCTTTGGTCATTGGTGTGTGTACTTTGGGACACTAAACATATTTAACATATTTAATGCGTTGTTCTAAACTATGTCATTGTTTATTTTAATCCAATCCAAGTATATTTCGTATAAAATCATATTTCGTATACAGCTCTATCAAATTTCTTTCCACTCTCAAACTTTATTATTTATTTTTGTTCTTCTGTATGCCCTCACCTCAACGTCCTGGTATAATAGTGAGTGTGAAGATGACAAACTTTTGTTCATCAGATGTGTCACCAGCAGCTCATCTGTGCTGCTGGTATCCTCATCCAGAGGCTTAAAAATGCAAGGACCATCTCTTTATTACTGTTGGGACTTGACCACCACGTTTATCACTGTTTGAGACATGTCCCAAGGAAAAAAATGTGTGTCCCAAGGTACAACATATAGTTTAAGCTTAAACAAGTAGTATTCATGGGCGTAGCTAGCTTTGAAGTCTGGGGGGGGGGGGGCTAAGCTTCCCTTCTTATTTTTTAACATTTCTAAAAGTTAATCTTTTTGTGAATTTAAATTATTAACAGGTAACTACAACACTTTCATGTTCTCTATTGGCATAACTCGAAAAATATGATGATTTTTC
>JAQIWH010005889.1:0-13788 GCA_034695005.1 Cryptops parisi | reverse complement strand
TGAGTGATTAGAAAGGAAACGAACTCTAAGTCTAAGCAGAAATGCAGTGTATATAAATTTAAGTTAGTTTTTAAGTTAGTGTTAAGTTAGTTTTAAGATAGTTTTAAGTTAGGTTAAGTTAGTAATTAAGGTTGTTTTTTTTAATTATTATCCGATTTTATTTGGCGTGCCCGATTTGGCAAGCTGAATTCATCAATTCCGGATAATCGAATTGGCAACATAGCAGAAGTTCCTGTTGCGAGTTTTAGTTGAAAAGTGCATTGTCATGTTATACATTTTGACTTGGAGTTGTATTGTAGTCGTTTGGATTTGGTTTCCGGATTCGACTGGTTGGCCACAGTATACTAATCCGTTGTTGTTGTGCTCGGATCGTCCAGACGGGAAATGACGTCAGATGTTGTTGGTTTTGCGAAGGGCGTATACTTCGCGGGAAAAATGGTTTGAATGGTTTTTGTTAACTTAGTATTAACGTAGTAAGTAACAATAAGGAGACAAAGGGTTATCGTTTTAAGCGAGCTTTTATTTCGGACATTAGCCAGGGATAAACGAGCCATCCGAAGTTCGCTTCTGTAAGGAGTGGGGTGCGACCTTTTGGGTTGTTTAAAAAGGGAATTAATTTTAAAAGAGTAACATGAATGCCAAGTCATGTTAAAGAGTCGAAGTGTGAAGAATCGAAGTGTTCCTTAATAAGGTGATAAAGCATTGAAGTTAAGAAGGCGAGAAGGAGAAATCGTGTTTAAAAGAAACGAGATTCTGTTAAGTTTTGCCTTGAGAGCAGTAGAGTTGGTTTTAATTTTTATTTGGAAATTGACGATGAGTCTAAAGGACTAATGCGAAGGTTATCTAGTAACGATATGTTCAGGAGTCAAGTAGTAAACCAAGAGTAACTAGCTAAAGGTAATTCTAAAACGCCCCTAGTTGTTAATGTTGAATTATCTAACAAAGTTTTCAGTGGATTGTTTTAGAAGTAATTCGAGAAGGTTATTTCAAGTTAGAAAAAAGTGTATTTTAAAGTGTATTATCAAAATGTATTTCCAAAGTGTATTTTCAAAGGGTATTATCAAAGCGTATTTTGTAAAGTGTATTTCATGTTCATGAGTAATCAAACGGAAGGCCGTAATTCTGTAACGTCACCTCAGAAGTCTTCAGTTAATGTTTAATGTTCAAGAATCTAGTTTTAAAGTCCTGTAACGTTAATTCAGGCAGTAATTACTTGTGTCATTAAAAGGGTTTTAGTTTTATTAAGGTCCTGTAACGTTAACTCGGGCAGTAATTGTGTTTTGTCATTTAAGGTTAAGTTTCACTGTAGTAACGTTAATTCTGTTTCGAGATGTTTAATTTAAATGGGTTAACTAAGAGATTTTTTGTTGATATTGTTTTATTGTGCATCATAGTGCAGAAAAAACAGTGTATTTTATGACATTGTAAGGTTATTTTTGAAGGAGTTTTCTTTGGTTAAAAAAGTGTATTATTGTTTTCTAGCTCAGTAAGCTAATTAGTCGTGACTAGGTTCATTATCTAGTTCACGTCAAAAGGGCTTGTCCCTAATCAATTGTTAAATTTTATTATTAAATCTTAATTATCATTTATTCAATTTCTTAAGGTGGTGTTTATCGCCATCGAACAAATATATGGTAATTTCCATTTTGGATTTTAACTGGTTGTCTAAGAGTCAATTTTTGTCGAGTATAAGTTTCCGGGCACATATAAGCGTTGAGACTGAAGCGTCCCTGTATAAAAATAAATTTGTTGTGAACGTAGGCAACATTGGACAAAATTTTGTAACTTAATCTTTGTCAGTTCGTTTTGGACTGGCTACTGCTCTGGCCACTGCAAGTAGTATAATCAAGTCGGGAAAAAACCAATGAAACCGAATTCCACAATACAAACAAATTAAGGGTTCGACGAATACAAATCGACCACAATAGAATTTTAAGAACTTTGTTTAATTTAAGCAAATATCAATCTACGACCAACTTTATGAAAACGAACAAACTTTTGTCGGTCAATCAAATGTTTATCTACCATAGGTTATTGGACTTCTTTAATTATCAATAACCTAAGATATCAATTTTATTTTATGTATGAAATTGTAAATACTTCCCAAATTATCCGTGAAACACGACGTTACAAATTTACTCCCAATAAATTATACCTAAACTTCTGGTACAGGCGGTTTCCCTATGATAACTCGCTGCAAATATGGAATAATCTTTCATTCTATATATGGAAAACCCTTTTAATCTGCAAAAAACTCTGTATGTAACAAATTACTTTTCATTTAAAAAAAATTGTTAATGAATCACATTTTGTATGCATCATTGTGATTCTGATTTATTGTATTTACCCCTATGGGGTGAAAAATAATAAATAAATAAATGAAATTCAAAATTTCATTACACCACAAAATATATATTGCGCACCAGTAGAGAAGTGTAGCTAGTTGAAAGAGCTCAGTGAGTAATGAAGCACCAAAGACTTGTTGGTGTCTGGAAGCCTCGCAGTCGTTGATCAAGCGTTGCTATCATTCGTCAACCTTTCACTTTGTAGACAGGTGGACGTGAAAACTTTTGTTGGAGATTCTAACAGAAATGTTCTTCCAACAGCGACGAGTGATGGATGAGCTCTTAAAGGCCTTCGGTCACACATCCTTTACCAGCACTCGCTGTGCTGAATTAATCCTTCTCTAATCCATTGATGAGGCTGCTGAGTGAGTCAACTGCCTGTTGTTGTCGCCGCCTTCTTGATGAGCAGCTTAATCCTATATTTTTTTTTTAATGGTTTGGGTCCATGTATTTTTTTTTTACATCATCCTTATTTGAAAAAAAAAATGAAATTCGTGAATATGAAAAAGAGTTTTAAAAGATGTTATGCGATGAGTGATTGATAATGTACAGTGATTAATGATGTTTGAGTTTGTTTTTTATAGTATGGTGGTTATATGCGAAGTAGTGATGATGTAATTTTATGATTTATTTTTTGAAAATTGAATATTCATTAGAATGTTTTTATTTTATACTTTTATTGAAAATGAACGATTTTATTTAAATGTCGAAATTACAAATTATTCAACAGTGTATTTTCTGTTTGTATTAATTTGTGAAACATACATTATATAACCTATTTGCGCAAGTTATTGCTTTATCGCGGATAAAAAAAAACTGAAAATTGCGTGTATCAGAAAACCTTTACAGTAAAAGCACGGTTTTTTTGTAGTTTCGTATTTTATACAGGGTGCTTGTAAGGTAAGGGAATATCACGCCTAATATTTCAAATACGTCGATTATGGTCATATTTTTATTTTATTTTAATTGAGTTTCTGAAAAAACAAAAACAAACACAAGAACACACAAAAAATAAATAAGTAAACTGAACAGAAATACCGAACTAAAATGCACGGTGATACAATGCACAAGTGAACTTGTTTATTTATTTATTCATTTTTTTTTGCGATCCATCGGGATCAAACAGAATCAATACATTAAAAACAGTGAAACTTAGTGTGGCAAAGATGTAATGGAATGAATTAATGACATAAAAGGTAACAATAGTACAATTAAAAACTGGTACAAGTAATTTTTAAAAATGGATGGGGGTAGTGGATTCACTCTCGGTGTTTGAACGTAGAATTACGTTTATACGGATGCCCTGTACCGTGTCTGTGCCCATTTATAAGACTGAATAAAATACACAATTTGTGATTTTTCTTTTTATGTGAATTTCAATTTATGCGATTTAAAATGTATGCAAATTATGCAACTTTTTTACTTATGCGATTTTCTATTTATAACTTGCTTGATATACGCGATTTTCAATTTTTAACCAACGTGAACTCTTAGATAACTCAGATTTTTGTTAATGCGATTTTTCTTTTTTATGCGAATTCCATGTGAAATTTTCAATTTATGCGAATTTTTGATGAATGCGATTTTCATTTTTTGTTCAAGTTTTGATTCATAAAATTTCGTTTTATGCGATTTTTGATTTATAATATGTTTGTTGTACGCGATTTTCAATTTTCACTATCGTAAACTCGGGGCGAATGTTTTGAACATTCATTCAATGGTGCTACTTTTATAGACCTTAGAATTATTTTCACGGAAATCGCATTGTTACATCGATAACGAGTCGTGGCTACCAAGTCATATTTAGAAAGTTGTAACCAAGGGTCCATTTAGCTATATACCAGTGTCGTTTCATTTATTTTCAACAATCCAACCAAAATAAAAATTGATACAACAATAGAGATTAAGAGGCACGATGCTGTTATAACTACTTCTCTGCAAGTCATTGATGTTATGCAGGAGAGTTATTTTAGTTGTTTGCACGGTTAATCTAATTTAAATACGATTTTAAAGTTGTTCAACAACTAAACATTGGTCAATAAGCATAGCACCATTGAATTTATTTATTTTTCATTTCACAAGAACCGAAACAACAAACACAAACATACAACAAATACAAAACAAAAATTAAGAACATTTATCTCATACTTCAGTTAAAAACAAGACAAAAAACACCGAATAAACTCCAAATGTTTTGATCATAGTCCATATGACTGACTACAATCGACTGCCTGTACTAGGCGAAATATTCTTCTGTCTCACTTAAGATTCACCCTGTATATTTTTTGGTAAGAGCTTTCAGCATTATATTTTTTAACTTAATTTATTTATATGAAGTTTTTTTAACAGTTTATTTTTAATGTACCTTAGTTTAACGTTGGTAAAACGTGAATGTCATAAAAAAATGTAACAATACAGGTGACGCACAAATGGAAATGTCAATTAAGTTTGAAGTCAACATTAAATACGAAGGCGTTGCATAAGCGATGAATTAGTTCGTGGTAGAATCATTGATGTTTTAATAGCCAATAATTTAAATAGAAAAGGAAAATGAGAAATTTAGGTGTGATGCCATTAAATTGCAAATGTAGAGAAACTATACATTTGTTTAATTGGGATTGGGCAATCGCATATAACATCACAAATTGTGAGGGTTCGCCGAGTCAATAGCGCAGTTTTTTTTCTGGCTACTAGCACATTAAATAACAATTTTTAACGTTTTACTTAAGAAGAAGCTACTACTCTAAAACGCTTTTTTGTGCTCAACATAGCTCGAATGCTGCAGTTTTTTAAGGCTTTTCAGCATAACACTGCGCATTGCTTTATTTCATATTTATTTATTTATGCATTTAATTTAACACAGTCCAAGGTACCGGTAACTAAATTTTGCTTTCCGGTACTTGTTTTTTTCAATGATATTTAGGGTAGGGAGTTTTAAACATTTTTCAATTATCAAATTTCCAAAACAAAAAAATACAATTTTTTTTAACTATATTCATGAAACTTCAAACTACAATGTTTGTTATTTGTTAAATAATAGTTGTAACTTAAGTATAAAATCACGAAACCGATTCATTTATTATTTTTTTAAAATTTTATTTAGTGACAGCTCATCACTAGTAGGTCTACGTATTAGACTTGCAAAAGAAGAAAAAAAAAATTTCTTTATCTAGTTCGTTTTATGGTATTTACTACAACACGTGTTTTTTATACGCCCACATTTTTCCAGCTTCAAAATTGCAACCGTCTCTTTCAATTCAATTTCATATTCCATTACACTGGCGATGATGAAAAGGCTGTGGAAAATTCGAATTCGATCCAGAAAGGGCTTGTCTGCGTCCGGATGGAATTGGAACGAAACTCTCTCTCTCTTTCTCCTGTTTTGTTTGTCTGTGCCTTTCCAACCAAGCAATGAACTAGTACTAGAAGCACGCAGATTGGTTCAGTATTTGTTTGGCAAAATCCTGCTTTTGGCCTTTTCTTCGTTGCCTTTTCCAGGCGCCAATGGTTTGCCACCATTGACATAAAGCAGACGCCGGTCTTCTCTTTTGCCAATTTCAATGGAATGGACATTCTTTCAACACCCCTCCGAAAAGTAGTAGTAGTAGTAGGAGCAGTAGCAGTGGTAGTAATAGTATCGGGTTGGCTGGCGATGCTAATTGGAACGTGCTGATTTGCACCATTGTCGACTCGGGTCGGTTAATTGCGTTAATGATGTAGCGCATCCGAGGTAAAGAATGACTGATGCTTTCAATTTAGTTAGGTGGGCGTTTTGTCGTAGGGCGCTTGTTGCAGACGGATAATTTCATTCCTTGAACAGTAATCCACAAACTACTATTAATAATGGCCAGAAGCTAATTTGCAAACGGATCGCTGACGCACAATTTTACGGGCCCGCTCTTTTGTCAGTTGTAATAGTAAAATGGGGGGTTGTTTTGAGTACCAGGTTCCAAAGGTACATCGGTGGAGTGATCAATTAGAACGTTGCTCATTAGTACTAGGTAGTGGTAGTGCTCTTGTCGAGTATTGAAAAAAAGTACGGGTTAGAATGTCCATTGGGGAAAGAACGCCAATTGGTAAACTGGATGGAAATGGCATTACCTTTCGTCGATTTGTTTGTCAACATAACGATTTATTTTTACTTTTGGAATTGAAGATATCACTTGAAAGAAAATTCAAAACTGTATAAATTTTTTTGTATCAAATTCTTTAAATCCACGGGGTATACCGTGACAACGTGAATGTAAGCAGTGATATTCACGGTGTTAATTACAGCAATGATCTGTGTCATGTACAATTGCTCACTATACATTATATTAGCTGTATGCCCATCAACAATGAAGAAATAGCTTTTATTTTTTCATTACGTAGTTGATTGTTTCAACTCATGTTGCCTGGCAAGAATCTTTTGCTTCCCACGTGGATGTCATAGTTTGCACTCACGTTGTTATGGTGTATACACCGTTCATTTAAAGCAATCCATACACATACAATTTTTTTTCCTTATCATGCTTCTCCTAATTTTGCTTTCCTGTCATACCGAACTTATTTCACTCATAACTTCCGTTTTTACCGTGGATTTCTGATCTGATTTATGCGTTTGCATTATTTCGTGAATACCTTCATCTTTCTTAACTACATATGAGATGTGAAGTGTATGTAAGGAAGCTTAAAAATTGTATGACCTTGAGAATAATATCCAGTGTCACGTTAGAAAACTGCATTGGATAGCCGGATTGAAAATCCTGATTAAGAACTCTTATTAAAAAATAAGGGTTAGATGTCAATTGATTGAAAAGTTCAAAATCGGTGAAAGATCCTAATTAATTATTCGTAAAGTGATATTTTTTATGACTTGGTTCAGCAGGGGATATAAAATACTTTCATATATAGAATCGTATAAAAATGTCTTAAGAATTTATAAAATAAGATATTTTATAAATCAACTTCTTAAACGTACAGACTGAAAATATTTTTTTCATAAAAAAATAGCAAATTTTTTTTTTGAAATAAAGTAAACGATGCACATTTTAAGGTTTAAATTCAAAAAATATTTTCCGACTTTGCAATATATCCGATTTTGCTGATATGCGACGAGATAATAATAATAATAATAATTTATTGCGTTCAGTGCGAACAAATTTACATCACAATAAAAAACAATACAACACAGGCTAAGTGAACTAAGAAAAGTACACATTGAACATACAAATTGCAAATAAATTGAAAACAATGACAAACTGAAAAGGTACACCAAAATAGCAGCAGTACTGTAAAAAAAATTTTTTTTTGTACTACACTTGTCAACACCAAGTTACCACCATAACACAATAAACACTGAAATTACGGTCAAATAAACTTGTGAATAAAAAACAAAGCATCACAAAAGCACCATTTCATTTACAAATTAGTATATAAAATGACATGCAGTCATAGTAAAAAACAAATTTACACAATACTTAAAATGTTTAAAAATGTTATAAAACAATCAAACTAAAATTATGATACAATAATTAAAGGTCAAGAAAATAAATACTGACAATTTAAGGGAACAAGTTGTCAATAAAAGGGATGATACAAATTTTTTTTTTTTGTGGCTAAAATTGATGAAAGGAAAGAGATCAAAGATTAATACACTTACATACAACGAATACAACATTAAGGAAAAGTGGAACATGAACCATCTAAAAATATCAGTTAAAAGTTATTGTCCTTTTAAAAATTTGGAGACTCTCCTATAAAAATGTTTGCAAGAATATATACATGTGGCTTTTAAGCAGTTATAGATGGTAGATCTTATTTCAAAAGGAAGAAAGTTCCAGCCATTCAACGCACTATAAGGGAACCGATTCAAAACAATTGGATGAATAGGGTTATTTACCTCAAATTTAAATTTGCGAGTGTTTCTTACATCCGTATCTGCCTTGAAATACTTTTTTATAATGAGTCGGGTCGCGTTGGTTTCTTATTGCACTAGCAATTGCTTTAATGTTGGCTAATCTTAATAATTATAGTTTAGAAAGGAACGCTGACGCGGGGAACGCTGACGTACGTGACTAACGCTCCGTGTTGCTATTTTGATTTGGCAAATTTAAATTACAACAATGATCAAACTGCATAAACATAAGCTGTGAAAAATCTAGAGACCCCATGGTTACCATACCAACCACGGGGGTTAATTTCTAGTTTAATAATATCATTGAAAGTTAAAATATTATTCTGATTACAATATCTGGTAATTGAGATATATTTGTTTAAATTAAAAGCAGATCTAAGACATCGATTAAATGCCACTTTCACCTTCTTTTTTTTCTTTGTTACTTGCATTTTACCAAATAATAACGTGAAAAGTTACCATAGGTACAATGAGTCCCTGAAAAACTTTTTTCATTTCAGTTTTTGTCAACATTTTTTTTTTAATCTTTTCACAAGGAATATTTTAGTATTTGACCCCTTTATAATGGTCCGGAGATGGGACTGAAAATTTATTTTATTATCAATATCGTAAGACCTACAATTTGGATATTTTTTTATGGAGGGACCTTTAATATTATCAATCTGGATCTGAGTTTTATTATTGTTCAAGAGCATTCTTCTCTTTTTTATACCATTCTGAAATAATCTTCATATTTTCATCAACAATCTCCCTAGTCTTTTCTTGATCTGCAGGTTTAAAGTTGTAAAAAACCAAACCAAGTTATCATTTACATACGATCGAATACATCCTTGGATTGGTAATTCAGTCAACGAGGAAGCAAAGATATTATAAAAAAGGGATGACATTTTTGATCCCTGAATGATCCTTCTGGTAGATGATTGTATGATCCAAGTATTCTTGTATTTGATATTCTTAGTTTGATCATCAAAATAATTAGATAGAAGTGAAAAAGTATTGTGGTCAACACCACAGTCCGATAAATCCTGCAAGAGTTGGGGTCTGGACACGGAATCATACGCCTTAGCTACGTCCGTATGCAAAATAAGGCAGCTTTTATCTTCTGCTAGTATTCTAAGAATATCATAATAAATATCCAAAAACACTGTTTCCGTTCCCACCCCAGGAATACCGCCATATTGGCTTTCAGGGATTTGTTTAAGTAAATATAGCTTAAGATCATTATACAGGCAAGTATCGATCAGTTTGCTGCATGGTGACAATATGGCCAATGGTCGAAAATTAGATACCTGAGTGGATGTTCCGCCTTTATGCAATGAGATCTTCCTAGATGGTTGTTATACTTGTATTTGAGACTATTTTGTTATTATACGAATTTGTACGATGGTGCACAAGTGATTGACGTCGACGTTTTTCCACTTATTGCAATTTTGATATAATTTTGATTTTATGCAAGGTTTACGCAGAATCTAACTTTCGCTTAATTTGAGGTTTTTCGTACTGTATTTGCATAATCAATTTTGACATTTTGTACTAAGAAGTAGTCCAATTGTGAATTAGGCACAACTTTAAACGATTTTATTTACGATTTCGATTTATACGAGGTCTTCGTGTGGACTTCAAAGTTGGTGTTGTAATTGGACAAAACTTTGAACTATCGATTCTATTTCAGTTTGGTGTTTGTTAGAGTGGAAACAAAATGATAAATTGAAAACACCTCTTGTTGTCTGCAGATCGAATGGCGAGTGAAATGCAGAAGTAATTTCAGATAAAAACCATCTGCAATGATTTATAGTGGTTGCCATCTGAGAAAATGGATATCGCTACCATTCGATTTCCATTCCCAAAAATATCGCCCATAAGATGATTTTGGAAATTCCAGTTATTCTTCAATGTCGACCATTATCCAATTTTTACCACCTAAATGTGGTTGTTGAACCACGACTTAAACAAGTTTCCCAACAAAAAAAAATGAGGGTTTTTAAGGCCAATAGACACCCCAATGAATCAGTGCTTTTAAAAGTGCAATAAAATTATAACAATTGGGAAGGAGGTGTTAAAGGAAAAACGAGGGTATTTGTATTATAAGGCATTACCGAGTACAATTTTTATATTTGTAGTTAGCTGAAGTACTGTTTAATAGTGAAAATTGAAGAAATATTTCGTTATTGGTTTGAATATAAAAAGGTTTTCGATTTATGCCAGATTTTCACTTCGTTGTTATGCGAGGAACGCAACTGCACTTAACCTAGATGGTACCATACATACCTTTGACCAAACACGCATAAATCAAAAACCGCATAAGTCCAATGTAAACAAAAATCGCATATACAAATAACGGTACTTTTCGGTTATAGCCGGGGCAGTCTGATGTTGCTATTTGCCTTGTACTTGGTGATGGATTTATTTTGCAGGTTAGGTTATGGAAACAAAACAATATCATACATTTAATACGTTACTTTGTTTTTCTTAAGCTAACCTGCAAAATAAACCCATAATCAAGTACAAGCAAATAGCAACATCAGACTATCCCGGATATAACTGGAAAGTATCCAAATAACATATTGTACAAATAAATAAATCGAAACTTGCATAAATCAAATATTGAATTACTCAACGATCGCATAAATTTAAATTCGCATAAATCGAAACATGCAGAAATCAAAAAAAAAATTTTTTTGCATTATGCAATTAAATTGCAAATTATTTTGCAATTTTTTTTTTTGCATTATGTATGTACATACTACACACAGTATATTTGTATATAACAGTAACGTATAACGAGTATGCTTAAAAAAAAAGCATATTTACTTGTTTTTATTAATTTTTAATTGTAACTACAGCAGTTCGGTTACAACCTGTATAAAACAGCCATAATCGCTAACAGAAAAAGTCATTATAGAAGTGGTTCAAAATTGATCCGGATCAAAAGTCGCAAAAGTCGTTGAAAACTGTACTTATTGCGTCAAAGAAAATCCGGGTTAAATTTAAAATTTTTGGTTTTTATTAATTAGCTTCATTAAACGTTTGTTGTTATTTATCGATTAAGTAGTACATTAAAATGTGTCACGTTTAAAATACATTTTCAGCAACTAACCCGCATAAGAAAAAAAATCCATTATTATGTATGTTTTTTTGTATCTTCAGGTTTTATCTATGTGATAATTTATTACTGTTAATTAGTTTAGTTAATTAAAGTCACGTGTCAGACCTTATTAGCAAGCCATTAATATCGTGTGTTGCGTTGGTAAATCAATGCCAAATTAATAATGAAGTTGCTTTCGATATACAAACCTGTGTAACAAAACTTTCAATACAATTTTTTCTTATCATTATTTTGTTGATAAACAACATTAATTAGATGTCAAAATTGAGCAACACATTTTGTGCGTTTTTTAAAAAAAAAATCGAAAATAGTTATGAAATATGACCTATTCTTTATTTAAGTTATGAAACTATTTGTTTGAAAAATGTGAAAAATAGTTGTGTGATAAACAAGTTTAATTACCTTAGCTAGAATTTCAGTTTCATAATTAATTACATTGTAATTTTAGTAAACAGATTGAAATGTCATAATGCAGGGTGTTTACGATAAATATAGCACTTTTTAATTCGGTTATATCTTTGTGACCATGGTGGTATGTAAACCGTAATTGCGTTCGAACGGTGCATGGAATTGAGACGTGTTTTTGCAAGTGGCGACGCCTCGAACGGAGTTAACTGTGGCATATTATACTATTGAATAGCCCGTAAAAAATGACGAAAGTTATTTTTATTACGTCATTCAATATTTCAATTCAACTCATATTACCTGGCAACATTCTTCAAGTATTTATTGTTTTAACTCTTATTGCTTTGCAATATTCCATACAGGTAGATTGTCGATTTTGATTTTTTCACATACGCCTCCATAGCTGGTGAAGAAAAAAGCTGTAGTGTTTTATTAATAGAGACTAGTAAATAGCCTGTAAAAATGACGGGAAGTTTTTTTTTTGTTTTTGTTATGCAATTCATTGTTTTAACTCATGTTGCTTTGCAACTTTCGTTAGCTATTATTCTTTTAGTTCACATTAGTTCGCTATATTCGTTACAGAGTATCGATTTCGGTATAAGTTTCAGTATTTTCACACATGGTGCAGTGACGCTACTATAGCTAGTAAAGATGAGGAGGAGGGGGAGGAGGCGGAGAAGCTCGCTGCAGTATTATTAGATAAATTTCATGCTTTGACGGCTATAATGGCTTTTCACAAATACGAACCGGATTTTATTTGATTTTGAATATATAGAAAACTTATGTTTGTGTATATATATCCAGGAAAATCCGTGTCTGTTTTTAACATTCGATTACAACTTTATTACGAAAATTTATAAAGAAATATTATAACAAAAAATATTTTTATTTGTTTGAAAAGTCTTGGATTCAAGTTCACAAAAAATATGTAATTTATTGTTGTAAAGACTTTTTTTTAGATAATAGTATTTTTTTGTTGTTTTGGATGGAAAAAGAGAGACTTTTCGGACTATTCAACGTTTTTAAGGTTTGCCACAAATCCTCTTCTTTTTTTTCTGTTAGAAATTCAAACTCAACACAAAGTGAAAATGGGAAGTAGATTTGTCACGGTGGTCGCAGGTGCCCAACTCTCACAATAGTTTGATGAAAAGAGGAAAAAATGAAAGAAAAACGTCTCGATAGTGATAGTGCAATGTAAGTGCTGTAATCGGCTTCGCTTACAATTGCGATATAAAATGTGTGCAACTGGGAATTGTAGTCGATTGTACAGTACTTCAATTCTTTTAAGATTATCTTTTTTGTCACTGGTGAGGTTCAACAGCAATACAAAAGCGTTATTTTTTCTTTATTTTGGGTAAAAGAAAATGGTAACATTGAGATCTATTTGAGTTCGATGTAAGAAATGGTCCAATGAGGAAAGTTGCGATACATTGTGTGTGTAACGTTATACTACTTGTATATTTAGTAATCCACATCGTTTAAAATGAATAATGCGAAACAGTTACGTTGGGCGAAAATGTATAAATCCAAGTTATTTTCGTTTATCATTGATATATTAATTGAAGGGCTCGCTGCAGTAATCGGTCAGCCTCACTTTTTGAAAAAAGTCCACTAGGCTATTGACAAAAAAATGTTTTGAACAGTAAAATATGCAAAATGTTTAAAATAAATTATTCAGATATGTACAGATCAATTTCTTAATATGCCAAAAACATTTAATAATTTTATTTTTACAGTGAACAAAAATGTGAATTGGAGCTATCTAAAATCATTACACAACAAATAATAAAGTGTAATGATTTTTATGACATAAATAAAGTGTTTTAATAATATGTACAATATAAGTTTTAATTCAAAATGTTTTAATTAATATTTTAAAATACTGAATTCACAATTACGTTTTTTAGAATTTCTAATTCAGCCCATTTTAACAATTCTGTATAATGCATTTTTATTTTCATTTGTTTATACAGATTAGTTTTGTCAACTAGCATAATTTTACCAAATATTTGTATGCTTTACATGTAGATATGTAT
>JAQIWH010005888.1:0-13788 GCA_034695005.1 Cryptops parisi | reverse complement strand
CACCATTTTTTTAAAATTAAAAGCTCAAATACTGAAACTGCGATTGGATACTGAAACCTAAAACTTATTGTTTCTGGCTTTGCCTTGAATAAAAGGTTGTGCTTAAAAACAAAGTTTTTATCTAATCTTGTTATTTATTTATTCATTTATTTTTTAATTTAACAGCTCAAACAGGAATAAATACACCAAAACAAAAGCAAGTGACTTAAGCAAATAGTGAACAAATATTGTAATACTCAACAAAGGATATATATATTATAACAATAACCAACAATACACCAGTAACCTAATACATACGGGTTTATCATTTACAAAGTATGACATAGTATGGTTCAACATTTTTATTGTATTTTGTTTTCTTTTAATACACGATTGCTTACGTATTTGTGTAATTTTAAACATTTTCTTCAATGGTTTAAATTTTTTAATAAGCCAGTGTATGCTGTATTCTGATGGTGTGTAACGATGCTTTGTGTCTTGTTGTCGAGACGTTTAATAAATTAACAATAATAACACAGGTAGGCTTCGCTTACGCTTTGACAAGTAACTTACAGGTTTAAGTAAAAGATTTAAAATCCCTTATAATTAATCTACGTAAGCGTACTTGTACTTGTAATACTCGTGAAGCTAAAAGAAAATTTCGGGTTATTTAAAAATATGCTGTTTCTTCGTCGAATACTGATATGTTTTCTATGTAAGTGCGATTTAGAAATCAGTTCACGTTTTGCCCAGTTTTCCGGTAAATATTTACAACACGACCGTTCCCATGCAAATGTTAGTGCTGTGTTACGTTAGAATCGAACGATCGATGATTGGCTTTAACTCGGTTGCGATGAAAACTAAATTGTGACGAAACTGGTGAGAGTCGTATGTTGATTGCACTGGACCTTTCAAGTTTGTTTAATTTGCGTTAACAATTTGATTAGTTACCAACCAAATTCGATGGATTTGATTTTAGATCCGTGCAATCGCACGGTCGTTGAAACCCTACGTGGCGTGTGTGTGTATTCTATTGTAAAGCCAACCACTTGATCTCATCAGTTTGTATTATTAATAAACACTGTAATGTCAAATAATGTTTCGTTTTGGAATATCATTATTTCTTTTAATTAAAGTAAATCTGCATGTTGTAATACTAAGACCATTTAGTTTATACAGAAATGAATCAAATTACATTTGATATGTACCGGTACTGAATGAATTAATTTTACCTGTAGACCTAGATTATTAGTGCCCGACAATAATGACGAGAAAATATAACAAGAAATCGTGTGCTATGAAATATTGAAAGTGTATGCTGTTTTTAACAATGAGCTATTTTCATTTTTTCAGCAGCTTATTTTTATAATTTCAATTTCTCATTTACTTACTGTTTGTATTTGTGTTGTTATGGAAACATGTCACATTACACGTCATTAAAAAAATATTTTCAAATTTCTAAACATTTTCGTTATACGGTACCGGTATTGACTTTAATTTGGAACATAAATGTAGTGTCGGAATAGGGTTCTGGAATAGATATCATTTTGTGTTGATATTACTATATATTATTATATAAATTAGAATATAGTATATTTACGTATACGCATTGTTGAATATTTTAGTTATTCTAGAATGTTTTTTTTTTATAATTTACACTGAATGTTCCATAAGGCAAGCATCATAAGGATATATTATTACTAAAATAAATATTTTTTTTATAAATAATGCTGAAATGTACTAACTCCCACATAAATGAACCACATCTACTCTGTCTGCATTGCTGTTCTATGCTAACCACAGCATCTATCGCGGATGCGCGGTAGGCCCGATGACGGAATCTCTCCGTCAATTGGAACTTTGAAGGTAAACAGTTCCACACACTGGTATTTGTGTTGTTTTCTTGGTAGGAGTTAGACATAGAGAATTCCTCCGAGAATGACCGTTGAAATGATATTAAGTTTAGGGGTTATTAATAATAATGAAATGTGTATGTGTCTTGTACATGAATAAATAAATAAATATATAAATAAATAAATAAATAAATAAATAAATACGTAAATAAACTTATATATTATACAAAGTATATCGGGAGAAAAGGTGGTGATGCAGTTCCGCGGTGCCAGTTGACGAGCCGCCACTGATAGACAATAAGGTTGATTGCAATTTTTTTTAATACGTATTCACGCTGTATTTTGTACAGTTATTATTGGCTGTATCGTTGACCGTGTTTTTTGTTAACTCGTCTCACCGAGGGTGGAGGTGTTGTAAAAGCTACAGCCGCCGATTGAATGAGGGGGTTCTTTCCCACAATCCCCCGCTTTCACGTGGGCCAATCGACGCGAGGAGCGGGAGCCGAAGGCGAAGATACGGCAAAAGCATGCTCCCTTACGCTTGTCAGCTCCACTCGGGGATGGGAGAATTTTAAAATACCCCCAGAACTTGTATTTTTTGAATCGTTTTGCTCTGGACTCCCGAAAGTATATCATGTGTAACAACGATCGGTACCCACAAACGTATACCATGGGTAACAACGAACCCTCACCTACGCCAGCCGCAACCGCTTTAATTCCATACGACTTGAAACCCTTATCCGACGGAAGGGCCACTACGACTGTCAATCAGTACTTGCACCCCATGGTATCGCCGGCCGCTTTCGAACATTATAGACTTCAGTTGTACAACTATGCTTACGTCGATCGTTTCCGGTCCGCTCATAACACCGCTTTCGCTTCGTCGCCGTACGTGACTTCGTACGTGCCCCAAGACGGTGGAATATCAGCCACTGCAGCTGCTGCTTTTGCGCTCAGCGCGTACGCTCAACTGGACCCCAGAGTGTACCGATTCCAGTACCATCAGGAAGAACCGAAACCGCAGCACAGCTACATCGGTCTGATCAGCATGGCCATCTTAAGTGTTCCGGACAAGAAATTGGTGTTGAGCGATATCTACCAGTACATTATGGACAACTATCCTCACTTTCGTACCCGGGGTCCAGGCTGGAGGAATTCAATCCGCCACAATCTGTCGCTCAACGACTGCTTCGTCAAAGCGGAACGCAGTGCTAACGGCAAAGGACACTACTGGGCCATCCACGCAGCTAACCTGGAGGACTTCAAGAAAGGCGATTTTCGAAAAAGGAAAGCACAGCGCCGAGTGAGGAAGCACATGGGTTTGGCAGTGCTCCAAGACGAAGATAGTATGAGTCCACCACCACCATCGCGACCTCTAACTCCAAATACTACTAATAATAATCAACCCGCTTCGTCGGCGGTAAGCAGTACGACAGCAGTCGCTTCGGCTAGTGTACTCACAAGGACCAAAAGACAGTTTGATATGGAAAGTCTTCTCGCGCCTGACTCCGAACGTGCTCCCAATGACAACAACAAAAATAACAATTACAAAAACAACCACATGGTCTCTGTCCCACCGCCGCCATCACTTTCATCTCCGACACAATCACCCACACCGGGTGAAGAATCATTCCACGACGTAAGCAGGCAGCATAGTCCTGATACAACCGCAACGAATGAGACTCGTACCCGGCATTCGGCATGCTGGACATCCACGATTGGCAGTTGCTGGACATCAACGTGCTCGAGGAAATCTTCACCTGTCGAAGTGGAGGGTTCGAGTCGAATTCAACATCACTCAGGTGTTGTAGTGGAGTCGGCGCCAAAAACGAAGCTGACCCCTGTCGCCCACACGCACCAAGAACATCATCATCGCTACCACCACCTTCATAATCATCACCAACAGCATCATCATCGATGGCACGATGCTGTGGCTCAGATAATACGTTCGCATCAAGCTCATCAACAGCAACACCACTAGTAGAAACTCAAACTGTTTGAAACTCGTTGATATATGAAACTGGGCGAATAATTGACGTTTTAGAAGTATACTAACCAAATGTTAACAGGCTGTGTAAATTGATATTTAGTATCCAAAAAATATCTTTGAGGCGTTTGTACCAAATACATGTTTGACACGACGAACAACGACATTTTTTGATCCCATGTGTAAGGATAGTTTTGTGTTTTGTTGACTATATTATCATTATTGATATATAAACTCAAAAGTTGCCGCATTCCTAATCCTGTGCTTGACAAAAAAATTGTTCCTATGGTGTACGCTTTGCGCCAAACATTTTATAATAGTGAATTTATTGACAACAAACGCGACAAAACTGAAACGTTCCTGTGTGTGTTTTTTTTATCATCGTGAATGTTTGATCTCTAGCGAAAAAAATCGATTTTTCTTTTCTGTCGAACATTTCTGTGTTTGCTATATAGTCGGTATGTAGGGAAACAATTTTATATAGTGGTGTTAAGAATTTCAGTGACAAAAAAAATCGACATCCGAAAACGAAGTATGAAGTACCGGTACCGTACTTTTATTTTATTTTAATTTATCATTTTAAGACATTCATTTTAAACTTCATCATCGATTGAACTTTACTATTAAAAAAAAATTTCTTTAAATTAAAAGATGACTGCTTGTGTAGTATTTTATTTAAGGCATCAAATTTACTATGCTCCAGTATTTTCATGTCGCAATATTAAAAATAACTGATTAAAATTTTGTATTTATTTAATCCACCTACTTGTGTATTTTGTTTTATTTAACGATATTTGGTTCTGGGACAATTTTGTGAAGAAAAAAAAACGTTTGGGGATATAAAAAAACGTGAGATAAATATGACTATATTCACTATTGGTGTTTTTTTGCAGCGTTATTACAGGTTTATATATAACCAGCCTTCCAATTTTATGGATATACCGGTATTTAATTTGCAATTTTAGATTGGAATTGGCTACAGTAGAAAAAAATGCAGTTTAGATTACTACTAGATAAGTTGTGGCAATTGAGATCTAGATAATAGGCTGGGCGCATTAAATTTGGTCCATATAAATTGGTTTCATTATTTAGAACTATTTTATTTTGTAATGTCATACTAATTTTTACTTAACATTAATTTTCATCGGATATTTTCATGCATTATAAACATGTTAGGATCAGTTTTACTGTATGATTGATTTGGTTGCGTTTATTAGGTAGGCCCAACTCTGTCAAGAAAAATATAGCAAGAATACTGTACGGGTACTTTAATTTATACTTCGCATACAATTAATAAAGTGCAGCAACGTTTTTATAACGAGAAAAAAACACACTTTAGTACTGTTACGATATACGGTACAGTATGTTTCTGATGCCTTACTGGTGTGGAACATCCTGTTTTAATATATGTATATGTGGAAACTATATTTTATAGACACTATATATCTGTAATGTATGTGTATTTAACATAAATATTTTTTTTAATATTTGATTATCGTTACGGGCTTTATTTAGCTTAAATTTTATTCAATTTTGTTATAAAAGGTTGTGGTTAAAAAACGGAGTTTTTGATATATCTTGTCATCACTCAATTGTTTGTTTGTTTTTGTGTAATATCATACAATTTTTACAAATCCAAAAATTAACACAAAACAACACAATTTCTAAACAATTTCACAACAAAAAAGAATTAAAAGGATAGGTAAAGCAAAGTCTAATCTACCAGCAATAAACGACGACATAATTGTCTGTTAAAGTGTATTTTGTCTCTTAAACTCATGATGTACTGGGAGTAATTATAGCAAAATACCGGTACCGTAATTTTGTTGTAGGCTACTGAAAATTGATTTAAATACTTTTATTACCGTACAATGTCGTGGAAAATACTGAAGTTATCCGTATGATGTGAAATGTGTCTTTTATGTTTTCCAATATCACGATTTTGATTTATTTAGTCGTTTATCACGTTCACAGGTTTAAAAAAAAAACGACATTTTAAAAGTAATACAGTATTTGCATTATTGGTGGTTCTTTTTGTTTTGTTTTTAGCTTAGCTTAATAATAATAATTTTATTAATCAAATTTTCATGTTATATTTTTAATTATAAACAATATAAAGTATATATTTAGCGTAACATTTATGCTTATCATTTTTTAATAACAAAATACAGCAATCTATAAATTGGGGGCCGCTTACCGTTTGCAAAGTTGGATGCGAGTCAACAAAAAGACAATAAGGTTGATTACTACTATTTTCTATACGTTTTCACGCTGTATCTTTAGAGATATTATTGGCGGTATTGTTGGCTGTGTTTTCGTCAATTCCTCTCGCCGAGGGTGGAGGTGTTATCGTTTCTCTCGCACGTGATCCGGGTCCTGTGGAAAAGCTGCCGCCGCCCATTGGATGGAGGGTGCGTTCCCACAATCCCTCGCTTTCACAAGGGCCAATAGAAGCGAATAGCGGGTGCCGAAGGCGAAGGAACGGGTAAAAGCATGCTCTCTTACGCTTCTCAGCTCCACTCGGAGGCGGGAGAATCCTTGAAATATCCCAAAACTTGCATTTTCGGAATCATTTCGCTCGGGACCCCCAAAAGTATATCATGTGTAACAACGATCGGGACCCCCAAAAGTATACCATGGGTAACAACGATCCCCCACCTACGGCACCCCCAACCGCTTTAATTCCGTACGGGTTGAAACCCTTATCCGACGGAGGGGCCACTACGACTGTCAATCCGTACTTGCACCCTGTGGTATCGCCAGCCGCTTTCGAACATTATAGACTTCAGTTGTACAACTACGCTTACGTTGACCGTTTCCGGTACGCTCATCACCCGGCTTTCGCCTCGTCGCCGTACGTGACTTCGTACGTACCGCAAGACGGTGGAGTATCGGCCGCTGCAGCTGCCGCTTTTGCGCTCAGCGCGTACGCTAAACTGGACCCCCGAGCGTACCGTATTCACCACCATCAGGAAGAACCAAAACCGCAGCACAGCTACATCGGACTGATCGGCATGGCCATTTTAAGTGCTCCGGACAAGAAATTAGTGTTGAGCGATATCTACCAGTACATTTTGGACAACTATCCTTACTTTCGTACCCGGGGTCCAGGCTGGAGGAATTCGATCCGCCACAATCTGTCGCTCAACGACTGCTTCGTCAAAGCGGGACGCAGTGCTAACGGCAAAGGCCACTACTGGGCCATCCACCCGGCTAACCTGGAGGACTTCAAGAAAGGCGATTTTCGAAGAAGAAAAGCCCAGCGCCGTGTGAGGAAGCACATGGGTTTGGCAGTGCCCGATGACGAGGATAGTCTGAGTCCACCACCACCATCGCAACCTCTAACTCCGAATACTACTACTAATAATCAACCCGCTTCGTCGGCGGTAAGCAGTACGACAGCAGTCGCTTCGGCTAATGTACCCGCAAGGACCAAGAGACAGTTTGATGTGGAAAGTCTTCTCGCGCCTGACCCCGAACGTGCTCCCAATAACAACAACAAAAACAACAACAACAACAACAACAATAATAATAGTAATAACAACAGCAACAGCAACATGGCCGCTGCCCCACCGCCGCCATCACCTTCACCACCGACGCAACCACCAACACCGGATGAAGAATCATTCCACGACGTAAGCAGGCAGTATAGTCCTGATACAACCGCAACGAATGAGACTCGTACCCTGCATTCGGCATGCTGGACATCCACAATTGGCAGTTGCTGGACATCAACGTGCTCGAGGAAATCTTCACCTGTCGAAGTGGAGGGTTCGAGTCGAATTCAACATCACTCAGGTGTTGTAGTGGAGTTGGCGCCAAAGACGAAGCTGACCCCTGTCGCCCACATGCAGCAAGAACAACAACATCACCATCACCATCATCACCACCATCAACAACATCATCAACAACAACCTGATAGTCGGTGGCACGACGCTGTGGCTCAGATTATACGTTCTCATCAAGCTCATCAACAGCAACATCATCAACAACTCAAACTGTTGAAACTCGCCGATATATGAGGCTGGGCAACTCATCGACGTTTTAGAAGTATTAGTAACCAAATGAATTAACAGGCTGTGCAAATTGATGTTTAGTATCCAAAAAAATATCTTTGATACGTTTCTCCAAATAGATGTTTAACATGACGAACGACGACATGTTTGGATCCTATGTGTAGGATCGTTGTGTGTTTGAACTATATCACTGTTGATACATAAACTCAAAACTTGCCGCAATCGAAATCGTGTGCTTGACAAAAAATTGTTCCTATAATGTACGCTTTCGTCATGCGCCAGACATTTTATAATAATGACTATGGTGAATTGTTTGACAACAAAACGCGACAAAACTGAAACGTTCCTGTGTATTTTATTTATCATCGTGAATGATATGTTTGATCTCTAGCGAAAAAAAAAACGATTTTATTTTATTTCTGTCGAACATTCCAGTGTATGCTGTTTAGTCGGTATGTAGGCAAACAATTATATAGAGTGGTGTTAAGAATTCTAGTGACAAAAATATCGACATCCGAAGACGAAGTAAGAAGTACTTTTCTTTTATTTTATCATCTTTAGGACATTTAATTTAAAACTTGACCATCATTGAAACTTTACCATTTCAAACAAAAAACTATCCTTCAAAATTAAAAGCTTATTGCTTGTTTACAGTACATACGAAGTGTTTTAATTATGTTATCAAATTTACCAAAGTCCTTTATTTTTATGTCGCGATATTAAAAATAACTGTGATTAAACTTTTGTCTTTTGTTTATAAAACACCTACTTTGTGTAATTTGTCTTATTCAACGACGTTTGGTTGAACATAAATTTGTGGAAAAAATAGTTTGGTTAAAGAACGTGAGATAAACATGACTATCTATTCATTGGTACCAGGTATTCTTCATAGTGTTTTTGCAGTGATATTACAGGATTCATATAATCAGCCTGCCAATTTTATGGATAATATGCAATTGGCAATTTTATTTTTGAATTGGCTACGGCAGAAGAAACTAAATGCAGTTTAGAATATTACTCAATAAATTGTGACAATTGAAATCTATATAATAAGTTGGTCACCTTAAATATTGACTCTATAAACTAAATTAGTATAACCGAAAATTCTTTAAATTCTATAGCTTAGTAAAACTTAAGTAATATAGTAAAACTTATTTTGTTATTTTATTTTTATACCAATTTATATTTGACACTAAAGGCGCGTTTACACGATGATAGTTTTGGTGATAGTGCTGTCATGACTGCAACAACTATCTTCTTGTAAATGATGCTTTATATACAGTAATGTCCAAAATATTATTGGAATGTGTTTCAATTTTAGAAAACATTCAAAATTAATTATTAAAGTTGACATTAAACATCATTTATACGAAGATAACTGTGAAGATAACTGTGATTAGTTACTGTCATGACGGCAATAATCGCCAAAACTCCCATCGTGTGAATGCGTCGTTATTTGTACAAATTCCCGTCTGATTTTTATGCATTCAATGAAACATAATCGAACTAATAATTTGTTTTATTAGTTGATTTTGTTGATTTGAAGGGCCTTATGATGATATAAATTAAGGTGCAACAACGCTAAAATAACTTATAATTTAGTAGCCTAGTATGTTCATTGAATCATTACGATGATGTAATGATGAATTATTACAAAATTTGTAATAACTAAATTGTTTCATTGTTAACATTTATTGTTAACAATTATTTTAATAAATATTTGAAGGTAAAGCAATAGAAAAATATGTCTTTTATCAAATTTGTACTGAATTCTTTAGTGAATACGGTAGGTAATAAGGTAATATATACAGGTAATAAGCTTGCCTATTTATAGGCTTAAATTAAGTTTAGTTAATTGACTGAGCCACTAAACTGTAATCTACAATTTATTAATTTAATTGTATTTTCATGTGGTTCAAGAATTTTTATAGGCCTAAAATATTAACTAGCATTTTGATGATTGTAGAATATTCATTAGGCCTACAACTTGTATGTTATTGGCGAGCGTGTGAAGTGTATTTCTACTTTATTCTATAGGCTTTTAGCTTACACGTAACTTTTGTTTTCTAACATGTAGCCTTGTTTTTCCTCTAATAAGTAATGTTTTTATTTCGTTATTTCTGTCAATTCACTAATGACACTAGAAATGAAACTCATGCAAACAAGTCAGGTACAATTTGAACAACATTAGTTCAAATATATAACTACAGACTATGAAGAATACTAATTAGCCATTTAATATGATAGTTTAATATGATACAATATTAAACTGTATCATATTAAATAGCTGAATGGTTATTTTTATAGTCTGTATTTTAAATTATTGAACACTTGACTTACTGAACACAAGTTTAAATATTTAAAGCATTGTTAAGCATTCAATCAAATTCTTTTTTATTTTTAAAGAATCTGTAGGCCTATTTCAATTTTTATGCATCGTACATGAACTTCTTAAAGTTAATGTAGTCAAAATTTACATCAAAACAACTGAAACCACACTATAAAAACTTATGGCACAATAAACATTTGAATGTATAATAAAAACATGAAATTGATACATTAAAATTTTAATTCTGATTATTATTAGTTTGTAAAGATAAAAAAATAAGTGGTTTTATACATGTGAAATATCAATACTATAAAAGTCGACACGAAAACATGAAATTGCTTAAATTACAATGAGGATTTCTATTAGTATGAAAATATGCCAAAACAAGCTATATTATATTTTTACACATATGCAATATCGATATGTTACCGCAAAATGTTGGTACAGAAACATTCTAATATTAGAATTATAATGAGTACGTTACTCTTAATTATTTACATTGTATTCACATTACGAATAGTAGCCTTTGTATTTTTCTTCGATTTTATGCGTGGAGAAAATTACATTAAAAGCTTTCTTTATAATAGGAAATCATTTAACCCATTTTCCGCGAATTTTCATGGAACCCTTTATGATAAGATTTTTTAAAAATTATTTCAAAAGCCAAAACAATGTTGCAACGCTTTTTATTAACAAAATAAAACTGAATAATGAAGTAGGCGGACATTTAGTTTGTGGCGCCATTTTTTGTCGACCCACATTGTCAAAACACAATGACTCGGCTTTTTTATATATTTACCTATACCTTCTTTCATGATTCTGTGGAATTATTGTTGTTGTGTTTTTTGTATCGTTTGAAGAATGCATGTTTTCCACTTGACTTCAATACACAAACAGGCTCGTTGCAAAATAGATGAGATTGAAACAAACGATCGTTGTGTAATGCCTTTTGAACTGGTTGTCATTGGTGTTAGTTATGTTTTGAGTAGTTCATCCAAACAGTGACAACTCAACGATGCTTAAACTTGAGATGATGAAGAAGATAACAACAACATCCGAAAAATAAGTGTAGCCCTCGGTGTTAACCGGTGTCACATTTTTGTTGGAACATTTAAACGCTACATTTTTTCAAGAGCATTAAAAGCTTATAAAGAAACAAAAAGGAAGTTCATTAGATGGATATCTAAATGACTGTAATTGTGTAATAAAAAAATATTTAAAAGTTAAAAAGGATAAATTGTTAGTTTGTATAAAAAAATGGTAGTTTCCGGTTATAGCCAGGCCTAGTCTGATGTTGCTATTTGCTTGTACTTAATTATGGGTTTATTTTGCAGGTTATGTTAGGAAAACAAAACAATATCAAACGTTTAATACTTAAGATACTTAGGATATCTTAGGATACTTAAGATTTTTCTTGGCATTTGGTCTTATTCGATATTTGTTCAGTCAATATTTACATCTTACTTGTAAAATTGAATCTTCGTGGTTTGTATAATAACCACGGGGTGTCTAGAGGCAAATCTTGAGTTTATATTCTTCTACAATTTTTAGTTTAGTATCTCATTAGTTACAATTATGCAGTTCATTGTTGTAATTTAAATTATTTGTTGTAATTTTAATTATTGATATTTTAGACACAGTAATATAAATTGAAAAGTCTTGAGCAACCTAATAGATATATACTAGTAAATAGCCCCCGTCAAAAATGACGGGAAAGTTATTTATTCATTTAGCTCATATTGCTGCGCAATATTCGTATTCGCAATATTCGTTACAGTTAGAGTTTTTATTTTTTATTTTGTTTCGTTTCGGTTGTTTCTATAGAAACATAACTGGTGAGAAGGAGGAGGAAGATTTTGCATTTTATAATAATTAGATATATAGGACCACACTACTCATATTGTATGTTTATAATATAGATATTTTTGCACCACCGGATTATGAATTCGTTTTTTTTTTCAGTATTAAAACTTTACATTGAAAACTGGTGACTATCGTTGCACGCGATTGTTCAAATAGTTGTTAGCCTTAATAAAAATCTTGATTCCTGTATTTTTTTTCAGTATGTATACAAATACAAATCACAACAAGAATCGGTCACAAAGTGTTAGTTTTCAATTTTTTTTGTTTATTTTTTTTCGAATAAGCTAATAACGCTGTTCACCCCGTACACGTAAAGGGAGTAATGTAGCCTAGAATTTATAAAAGATATTTACTTGTTATGAGACACTGTTGGTTCAAACCACCATCAAGGTAGTTCGTCAACAGTTCGTGTGAGGAGCAGAAACTCGAGTCTTGGATAAGGGGGTGAAAGGATTTGTTTGGTGGAAAGATGATGCTGTTTATTGAGGGACCTAGGGCCGGTTATAAGCCCATCTCCGCGCCACAATCAACCACGAGTACAAATATTGAAAGCGGGGGGAAGCTTGCGTCACTCCTTATTTTCGCCGCTGGTGCCAGGTAACAGAATAGTCTCATTGGTCTGTTTACTCTTGTTTGCACCTCGACTTGAAAGAAGCTGGCGAATGGAGGCGGTACTCGCACCCAACCGTCATCCAAAGCTTTTGTCCATCCGCCTTTTTCTCCGACCTTTTGGAAGAAAAGGAGCAAGACGAGGGTGAGAGAGAGAGAGAGAGGAGGAAAGAGAGAAAATGGATGATGGAATAGTATAGGGAGGAGGAGGGGGGGTGAAGAGAAAAGAAAAAAAGGAACCCCCAGTTGAAGTGTCGAGACGGGTTTCCTTGTCGTTTAGTAGTCCGTTTCATCTTGATTTGCACTGACATTACATTAGCCCCCATTTTCCCAAAAGATATGAAGTTGAGAGAGAGGGAAAAAGGAGAACCGTCTAGTTGATGTACTACCCAGGGAAATGATAGAGAAAAAAAGGAACTTTAGGTGTAGAAATAGAATGATAGAAGTTTGAACTCCGGATGTGGGTGGTTTCTAAGTCAGTTTTTTTTTTATCTTTTGTTTTTTTTTATATTTCTGCGATGCGTATTCCTGGTGCAGCATGTTCAACTTTTTTTAGGTTGGTTTTACTGAGACAGAACATTTATACACAAAAAAATAAATGAATAAATAGGTTGAATCTTAACGATTAAAAATGTGTGAAAATGTGCGAGTTTAAAACAAGTAGGTCTACATTAGAAATATGCTTTTAAAGCATACTGTATACAGATTTACTATATATGACATTATATTTTTGTATATTTGTGTATTTTGTATATATTTATATATTTGTTTAATGCAAAAAAAGATCCATTTTTGAGTTTGCATGTTTCGATTTATGTGAATTTTGATTGATGCGAATTAAAATTCATGCATAATTCGATATCCAATTGCTGCGTGTTTGAGTATTTTTATTTTTTTTATTTTGCACGTTTCGATTTATGCGAATTTTGATTCATGCGAATTTTTATTTATTCGAGTTTAAATTTATGCCATCGTTGAGTCGATATTTGATTTAAAATATTCATAAATCAAATGCCCAATTCGATATTTGATTTATGCGAGTTAAAATACCACTTTTTATTTTATTTTATTTTTATTTTATTTTATTATTTTACGTCCCGTTGGGACAAACAAATATTACAAAACTGATTGAATGGGTTGAATGATAATTTA